>VWZG01001785.1:100840-163852 GCA_013396735.1 Grallaria varia
TGGATTCACGTTGGAGAAGTCTATTAAAGACTGTCTCCTGCGGGAGGGACCCCACGGAGCAGGGGATGGACTCAGTTGTGGTCCCCTGTAACCCGTGGTGAAGCAGGATGTCCCCTTGCAACCCATGGAGGCTCATTGGGGTGCAGGGACTCAACCTTTACTGCACCCCATGGAAGAGTGACCCCGAGGGGTGGGGGAACTCACATGACAACCGGCAGCAACTGCAACTGCCTGCAACCCCCCATGGACAGAAGGAGGGGTGGGGGGAAAGTGTGTGTGTGTGGTGTTTGTTTTAAGACTGGTTTTTTTTTCCCTCACTATTTAGTTTAGCATTTATCCTGTTAGTAATAAATTTAGGTATTATCTCACTTTGAGTCTGTTTTTTGCCCATGAGGGTGGTGGGTGGATGACCCCTCTCCCTTCTGCCTAGTGCAGAAAGGGATTTAATGAGTTCATGGAATCTGGCCAGGGTCAACCCATTACAGTCCCTTACATCTCATATATCTTGGGGTTCTGTGAATCCTGTGGAGCCCCCACACCCGAGGGGAGGGTTGTTGTCATTCCTCTCTGAGCACGAGGCCGACCTGCACCAACATGGGCCAGTGGATTCTGATGACCAGGAGATGACTTTCCTACTGAGGCACCACTCAGTTAAGAGTAAGAGTTAGTCCTGAGCACAAGTAGCTGGTGAAAGGCTCTCTCCTTCTGCCGTTCTCAACATCTCCACCCTCCAAAGCAAAGATCCTGCCTGAGCTGCCCAACCTCAGGCAGTGGCACAGCCTCATGAGTGGTTCCACCTTGTCCCCTCCACTGCCACCAGCTCAGCATGGAGGCTGCTGTTGGGCTTTGAGAGGGGGCCAGTCTGTGCTCCCAGGCTGGGATGTGACCTCTGTCCCAAAGCTGTCACTGTGTGAGGTGTCTGGTGGGGAGCTGGGAGCCAATCCATCATGTGGCAGTGGTGGCAGGAGCTGACAGGTAGGTCTGAGGAGAACATAAAGCATCCCAACTGCACACTGCAATTCCTGCCTCCTCCCCTGACCTCCTTTAACTCTGTCCCCGCTTGACGCTTCCTGGGCTTTAACCAAAATGAAAAGTCTGGCTCATAAAACAGCTGGAAAGAAAAGCTGACAGCAAATAATAAACACATCAAGAGGTGAGAGCAGGGATGTGGCAGCAAAGCAAGGGCTGGGGAAGACACCAGAGGCAGGGTGAGTGTCCGTGGGCTCTCCTGTGGTATTAAACCTGTCCATCTTCACAACGGATGCCTGGAGTTCTGTCTCCGGGGCTCTCCAGGCAATGACAGGGGTCTCCTTTTCCCACTTTCCCCTCCCAGTTGCCGGAGGGGCTGCACCAGTGATAAATCCAGCACTGGCAGGGCAAAGAGTCCCCCTGGGGCTCAGGGGGCTGAGCGTGGTCAGAGGACACTGACTGGGCTGGGGATGGGCTGGAGACACCAGAGGGGAGCCCACCCTTCTTACTGCATCTCGTGGAGGCTGGAGTTGATGTCTCAAGCCCCCAGACTGATCCAAAACACTTGCCAGGGGTAGGGAGTGTGCCCTGGCTCTGTGGCAGTTCAGTGCCACCCTCTCCTCTGCCTCTCCCCCTGTGGCTGCAGCTCCTGCTGCCCACGGGAGCAGGAAGGGCCAGGAGGATGGACATGGGATGGCAGCATCTTTTGTGCAGAGAGAGGCCGTGAGAGCCAGGATTGCTGAGCCTGGAGAAGAGACAGCTCAGAGAAAGCCTCCTCAATGCCTTTGGATTCCTGATAGGATGTGGAGAAGTCGGACCCAGGCGGTGTCCAGTGGCAGGAGCAGAAGCAACAGCCAAAACCTGAAATAGAGGAGATTCCTCTCACACCTAAAAAGAATGACTTTTACTTTGAGGTGAGCCAAGCACTGGACCAGGTTGCCCAGAGGTTCAGTGAACTCTCCACCCTTGGAGATATCCAAAACTCTGCTGGACACAGTTCTGGGCACCTCGCTCTAGGCTGAGCAGAGGACTTGGACTCAGGGGATCTCCAGAGGTGCCTTCAACTTCAGCAGTTCTGTGGTTCTCTGAAAATGAGGAACAACCAGCTGGCAATGCAGAAATCATGTCCTAAGCTGTGACATTTGGGAAACCCCCGTTTACCTTGGCCATACATTTATTTTTCTTTCACTAGGTATTACTGCTTCTCTCATCAATAATTCAGATTTTGTAAACCATAGTATATTATTTAAAATGGTACAAATTAATCAACTTTAGTGCATTCTAGAGCTCCCATGTTATTTTTAATGAATTTGTAAAACACTCTTTACATGTACGAAGTGGATTAACTTTCCAGCCCGAACAGAATCAATATTTCATAGATTTCTGCAGCTTATTCATATTTAGTTATTCAAGGAAACCTTTTTTTCCCAGTGATATGTGGACACCACATGTCCCTGCTGTAAGAATTGGAAAGAAATATTTGAAGCTTGAATTTCAGGTGTTTCCACACACAGGGCTCAGGGACTGTTGACACACACAAACTCTTTCTGCACAAAATAGTCCGCAGATGGGCAGCAAAAGTGACTGAAAACCTCCCAGAAATGCCCCTTTGTGATCCCAAGATGCCACGGAATGAAAATCCTTGTCTTCTTTCCTACTTTCCCAGTGTCTGTCTTTTAGATAGGAGCTGTGTTTGTGGTCAAGTAATGTCCCTTGTTTCTTTCTTTTTTTTGCTTGCCCTTTAGTGTTTGCAATACCTCTTAAACAGAACATGAGATGAGTCTGTTTGAATTAGTTGTGGCATGAAAAAAACCCCTTTTTAATGTCCTGAGAAAATAATACATACATATTACTATATAAAAAAGTGGGTCTCTGCACCACCAGCTTTATTTCTGTTTATTAACATAAAAAATTGCAGGTGGAAAGTCCTTCCTCAATGGGCAGAAGGGACCTGTAATAACTGGAAATCATTTAATGATCCTCTGAGCTGCACAGTACAGAGAAAGAAGAGGCTTCTAGGGATGCACCTCAATAGCTGTCCATGGTTCAGGTTGCCAAACTAAATGTATCTGTCATGCTGGAACAACTTCATTAGTTAAGAAGAGTGATTAAAATTGCTTATTCGTGCAACCATAGATCCATTAAGGTCAGAAAAGACCCCCAGGATCATCCAGCCCACCCTGTGCCCGATGCCCCCCTGTCCCCCAGCCCAGAGCACTGAGTGCCATGGACAGTCCTGCCTTGGACACCTCCAGGGGTGGGCACTCCAAACCTCCCTGGGCAGCCCCTTCCAAAGCCTGACCACCCTTTCCAGGGAGAAATTCCTCCTGATGACCCACCTGCCCCTTCCCTGGCACAGCCTGAGGCCATCCCCTTCTTGGTTACTCTGAAGATAATATTCTCTTCACACCCTGTTGTGTGCTGTGTATCAGCTGGTAGTTAATGTAGGGCACATATTCCTTTTCTTTTCCTGTTAATTTGAAGTGAATGATATCAACCAAAATTAATAACAGCATAGAATCCACAAATGATGATGAATAGACAAAAAGCTCAAAATGTTTGATTTTTTTTTTCTATTCTGAAATAATCACTCTGTCACTGTTCTTATCTTGGAAATAATCAAGCAGATGATAACAATGTTGTGATGCAAATCAGCAGGTTTTGTTATTTTCACAGCATGAAGCACGAACAGTAAAGGAAACCATGTCCAGCTTTTATTAATAATTTTCCTCAGATGAAGGAGAACTAATGTGTTGTTGGTAATATCCACACTGCTTTTGTCCTACAAAGATTTGCCATTTTACCATTAAGTGAAGCCTGAGAAAGTGTTTCATTTGCTGTTGCACTCACAAAAATCTATTTTAATGATTACTGATACTGCTGGGGTACATTTTTTTTCTGCAGCAGATACTTTCTCATTTTCTATATTTTTATTTCCCTCACGCAAACCTTTCAAGAGTTCTTCTCTTACAAGTTCCCTAATAATTATATCAAAATAATGATATACAAAAATATTTTGCAATGACATTCTCTAAAATTCTAATGCCACAATTTTAGCATTTACACTTGTCCCATTTGCATACTGACTTACATCTGATTAACCACCCCAAGCAACTGAGGACCTACTTCCATATAAACTCCAGCAAGACGCATGGAAATTACTGTTATATTTAGTGATCCATGGGAGCGACTCTCAGTTGGAAAAACAGAATGCTTCTTGCTTTTTAGGGGCATGTTTTGCTTTGCTGCAGTCACAGCCATGGTCACAACCCATGAGGGACACAGAAATTGCTCTTGGTACTGGTCCAGCCTCCAGCCCAGGGCCAGTGGACCTCAGAGACCTGCCTTGGTGTACTGGGTTGACCCCCACTTGGCCTGCCAGTGTTTATCATATAGATTAAAAAAAACCCTTTTAATGAGAAAAGATTGACCAGACAGTGGTATCTGAGCTGTGGAGTATTTAAACACAAATTGCAAGCAGGTCATTGCAGCTTGGTGGAAATGGGAATAATCTCTGGAAACTGCCCTCTGGGTAACGGGGCAGCCCCTTGGCTCTCAAGATGTTGCCTCTGAGAACACAGAACATGGAATCATGGAATCTCCAGGGCTGGAAGGGACCCACCAGCATCACCCAGTCCAACTCCTGGCCCTGCACAGGCACCCTGGCAATCCCACCGTGAGTGTTTTCCTGGAGCTCTGGCAGCCCTGGGGCCGTGCCCACTGCACTGGGAAACAAGAAAGTTTTCCAGGATGACAACCCCATTCCCACTCCGGAGCCCTCCTTCCAGCCAGGGATGGAGATTTTGGGAGCCCCAGGAAATATCCTTCAGGTCGAGTCAGTGAGAGGGATTACCTCCCAGGACTCCCCAAAGCCCTGTGCTGACCTACAGCCTTGCTAAATCCTTACAATACAATGTCAATGTGCGGGTGGGTGTTGGGGTTTAATCCTGCTCAGCAACTGAGCACAACACACCCTCTCCCTGCCCTGCCCTGGGATGGGGGGTGGAAGTGGAAGGGAAAGAGGCAGAAACTCCTGGGCTGAGATAAAGACAGTTTAATGGGACAGAAAAGGAAGATGATGATGATGATGATGATGATGATGATGATGATGATGATGATGATGATGATGATGATGATGATGATGTAATTGCTCTGTGCTCGCTGACCAATTTTTCAGTGCACAAGGAACACCGTCTTTGGCCACACAAAAGCAGAAACTCCTTTTCCCCCTAACTTTATGATTAGTTTCTGTTAAAAGACGAGGTTCCTCCAGGCTGAATTCCATGCCGAGAGCCAGGTTTAATCAGTGGTGGGACTGCTTACTCTCCAGGCTTTGACTGATTGATACAGCCTTCCTGTAACTCACATAGCAAATGAAATAAGGGTCATCTCCTGTAAGAAGCAATAAAAAATCACCTCGAGGAACAAATGAAACCTATCAGGGATCTGCCTTTAAAATAAGGGACAAGAAGCCAACATAACTCTGGCTGTCACTCGAGCAGTGCATGGTGGTTCCTGTGAGGACTGGCCATGTTTCTGCTCCCCTCTCTCCCCACTGGCTCCCCTTTGTCTCACACTGCAGGGCTTAGAAGAGACCCAGTCTCAGGACTAACTTTGTCCCAGCCACACCTGGGCATTGCTGGAGTGGTCCTTCAATGACCTGACCACCTGCAGCGTGGGGGCAAAAGGACCTTCCTCAGGGACAGGCCAGCACAGCCACATCTCTGCAGGCTTCCTGTCACCCCAAATCCCTTTGGCTCCTGCCCTCAGGAGCACCAAAACATCTGGTGTTACCTGGACTCACCTCCAGCCCCAGAAAGTTGGGAAGAACAGCTTGGACGGGTTTATTCAAGCAAAGAAAAGCAGTGAGAGAGATGCTGCAGCAGCTCAGCTTGGTCAGAGCTGGCACTCACCTCACTGGAGAGGGCAGAAACATGGACAAATCCCCTGCAGGTGGATTTCTGGCTATGGGGTGTCCTTGTCTGGGCAGCCGCCTTGTTGTGGATCTCCCTTGGTTTGCTGGGCATGGTGGTGTTTTGCCAAAGGCTGGACGAGATGGTCTTGGAGGCTTTTCCAGCCCTAATGATCCCATGAATCTATAGATGCTCCAGCAAGCTGATTCTGAGTCAAGGCTGGTGCAAGGAGCCCACCCGTGTTGGAGCCATAACCTTAAACACCAGTTCCAGTGGGAATCTCCCACCCCTTCCAGCATCCAGCAAAGGACCCCAACCTGACAGACACACACACTGTGACATACATAGTGAGGAACAGCAGGCCAGGAGAGAAAGCTGCTGCATCCTGTCAGGACAGAAGCAGAACTATCAATTACAACGGTCTCATCTGAGGTGTTCCCATGTGGATTTTATCTCATTCCTACTGAAAAATAAGATCCCCAGTGCTGTTATACCCCAGCTCCTGCTGCAGTCAGCTCCTGTCATGCAGTTACTTCTTGTTCTGGCTCCTTTGGGCTGTGAGAGGGGATGACTCTGATTACCCATTTTGTCTCCAGAGCATTTGGAGCTCTGCACCTTGGTCATGTCTCAGCAGCCTCCTCTTTCAATGCACCTCCCCTGCTCGCCAACTTCCTAATGAACTTGGTTGCTTTCTCTGGACTTTCCTCCTGGTGTCTTGTCTGATATGGAGTAGCCTCTGGATGCTTGTTCTGGCCAGTTTGGGGACAGGGATGATGGTTCACAGACGGCCCACAAACCCTGGATGGCAGAGAAAGAAGAAATGGAAGGGAAAGCCAATGTGTCGAGGTTCACAGAGGGACTGTGAATGATGCTCTGCATGAAATAACTGGAGCAGCTTCTCAGAAAGGTCTGACTCATTTTCCTAACAGCCTTTCTCCTGCCCCTCTGGAGCAGCTTCCATGTTTCCATCACGGCTCTGTTTGTGCTGGATTATGTTCCAGGCAATAAATCGAGCTCCTCCCTGTCCTCTCTGGCCACCTGAGCTGCTGCTCAGCTCTGTTCTCGTGGAGAGCAGGCTGGGAGAAGAAATATGCCCTGCCATTTTTACCCTGTGCAAAATTGCTTTGAAGCTGAACGCAATATGTCACAGGACACAAAGGGTCCTGCAGAGCATGACTCTCTCCACATGTTCCTGCAGAAGGAGGGAAGGTGAGAAAAATGATCTCTGCAGCCTTTTCTGATGCCGTTTGGTACCAGATGGATCCCAAACGGGTGTTGGAGTCACTCGGGAGGGCACACGACTGCCCCAGCTTTTCAGGCACCTCCCTGTGGAACAGGGGGCTCCACACCTGGGAATGTCTGTGGGATGGCACTTTTTTGGCTCAGCACGTTTCCCTCCGGTAAAAAGGACTTGCTTCTGTACTCTGAATTCAGACACTGCAAACTTCGCCCGCTCAGGGTTACCTGGCCCACCTTTTACCACTCCCAGGACTCCCCAAGTCTCAGTGAATGGTGGTATCACCAAGAGGATTCCCAGTTGCCCTGAGACAGAAACACAGACCAAGTTGTGTCCAAGGGCACAGAACTGGTGCAGAACACAGTTCACACTGGAAAAAGGTGGGTGGGGACCTTCCCCTGGCCTTGTCCGTGGTGATGTCATGGTGCCAGTTCACAGAGCACTTGGATGAACATGCAAGTCATGCGTGAACACACCAGAACATGCCAGACAAGGGATGAACAGCTGTAGGGACGGACGTAGCAGTGTCCGTGTCTTCTTCCATTGCTTTTTGGAGTGAACTTACAGAGGGATCAGTGCTGATGCCCAGACACACAGTAAGGGATTCACTGGGGGATTTAATCCTCCTAATTTTTCCTGCCTCTGTCTGATCACATCTCTGTGGGCTCCTTTTCCAGCATCTGGAGGGAAAGTGACACTTTCAGGTGCTGTTCACTGTCCTATTTCAGGCTTTAGGACAAGATTAATGGTGGCTTGGGCTCTCTTGCTCATACCTGTGAGAGCTGCAGCAACTGCAGAGGGACACGTGGAGCCAGATGAATCCCACCCGCAGTAATCCTGGGACACAGGGGACGTTACACCCTGACAAATAGCTGGGCAGACGGTTAGATTTTCACCCTTTTCTCAGAGTTATTACTTCATATTTTCAGCAGACAGCGCAGGTTACACCTGCTTCACATTGGAGTGGCTTGTTTACAGCCATAATGGATTAAATTTTAGCTCCAAATCTGTTGTGTAAGAGCTACATCGTGGCAGCAGCCAGGAAATATTACAGAGCCATCAACTGCATTGTGGCCACGGCTGAAATTCAGCCACCCCTGGAGTACGACTGTTTGACACTGTACAAAGCTGTGTAGTGGAAAGCAAATTAAGAAACAATTATTCCTTAATAATGTCTCCGGTTGAGGCTCTGGAGGCTCTTAGGTGAGCTCAGTGTAATTACCTTCAGTAGAATTTGACCAGACCTTTCTTTTAGGGCAAGAAAGCTAATTTGTCCAGAAAGCAAGACATTAGGTTTGGGTTTCATTCCAACTGGAAGAGCTGCGATCACATCGCTGCCACTGCCAGGAGAAACAGGAGAGGGCTTTGCTCCCAGAATGTCCAGACTGTGAGCACCACGAGAGCAGGTCTGTAGAGCTGGGGACACGAATACCCTGCTCAGATCACATTTGGAGGGGCTCAGAGCCAAACCCAGCCCGTGAGAGAATGGACATCAATGGTTCATGATTCCAAACAATTGAGGGGGCGCCGGGGGCTTTGCTGGGGCCAAGTTTGCATCTCCCCAGGGAGCAGGGAGTGAGGTTTGGGTGTGGGATGGCGAGACTCTGATCTGCATGAGACAGAGTAAGAGGCTGTGGAGATGTGGAGATCTGTGGAGATGGGATGGTGTTTTCTATCCAGGCAAATTGCCCTCCCTGTCACCACCCCCTGTCCCCGAGGAAGGTCACGTTCACACGTACTGGTAGGAGAGGCAGTGACATGTCTTGGGAGGAGTCACAAACCATCAAAGACCCCTGAATTGCCCTCTCCCCCATTCCCAAGGCCTCCCTCCAGAACTGTAGGTGATCCCGAAGCGTTGCAACAGATCCCTTGCAGGAGACAGTGTAAACCCATCCCTCGCAATGCACCGTGGAGGGACCAGGGTGTTCCTGAGTGTGTATTAACCCACTAGACTTTGTGTTTGGGGAGCTTTTCCCCCACCCCTGAGGGACCAAGATGGAGTGAGAATTCAATTATTCCTTAGAACAACAGTGCAACAAGTCTGGTGTTGGATCCATGGGTGGTGATCATGAGCCTTTCTGCTCTTATCCTTTCTTTCTATTGCTTCCTTTCTTTTACCCTCATGCATTTTCTCAGGTGATATTGCTATGCTTCCATATTCCCATATTTCTATGGATAATATTAACCCAAATGGCTCCTTCCCTGCTTTCCACTGAAACTAAATTGTTCTAAAACAAGCCCTACACGGATATATTTACAAGCATCGGTTCTTCAGCGCCTTTCACTCTAATCCATCCCAAGGAATCTGTCAAGAAGAACCTGAGTTTCTTTTGCTTTCAGTGGTGGGTTGTAACACACCATCTGCAGGGACTGGTGCACAGGGAGGGGCTATGGAGCTCTCCAGCAAGCACAAAAGGAGTAGGAGGGGCAGGGCTGTGCTGGAAATAAATGGTGCTGAGGGTCCTCAGACTCTGGGACAGGCACCCAGAGATCCTGTGGGACTGGACCTCAGTCTGGACCTTAGAAAAAAATATCTTCACTGAAAGGGTTCTCCAGCACTGGCACAGACTGCCCAGGGAATGGTGGAATCGCTGTCTCTGGAAGTGTTATAAATGTGGAGATGTGGTGCTTAGGCACATGGGTTGGCGTTGGACCTGGCAGTGCTGGTTTAATGGGTGGACTCAATGATCTTAGAGAGCTTTTCCAATCTTCAATCTCCATACAATCATCAAGGTTGAGAGAGACTTTCAAGATCATCCAGTCCAATGATCCACTCAGCACCACCACCGTGACCCCTAAACCAGATCTCTTGTCCTTAGAGCCATCCAGACAACATCAGCACAAAGCCCTGAACGACCTGGTGTTGGCCACACTTTGACCAGAGATTGAGCCAGAGACTCTCAGGAGTCCCTCGTGACCCCAGATCCTGCCTCCTGCTCTGAGGCAGGACCTGAGAAGGGCCATGAGCTCTCCCCAGCTGGAGGATCAGACCAACGGGGCAAAGAGGACTCTGCAGCCTTGAGGGCAAGGGATGGGTCACCCAGGGAAATGGCAGTGGTTGTCAACCCCGAGGGCCAAGGGTGTGGTGGCAGGCACCCACTCGATCACCATCAGGGCATGGAGGAACCTGTTGAAAAGGTCACTGGCTGTGAGCAGCAGGAATATCAGAGACCCTTCAAAGAAAACGATCTCACTTTCTGTTGGGATGGGCAGCTCAGCTGTTCTTTGTCCTATTCCTGAGAACCCTTCAGGCAGCACAGCCCCCGACTATCCCTGCAAGGGAAACAGATGTGCAAAACTACTTTGGTTTGCTGTTTAATCCTCGTTTCTCCATGGAAGGCTGCCAGCCTGCCTGGAATGTGTGTCCTCTAAACCTGTGATCCCTTCTTTAGAGCCTGTCATCTTCCAGCAGGCTTTGAACTAAAGACTAAATAACAGACAATGCCCATCTTTATTAATGTCTCTCAGGCCTCTTTCACCAAGGGTCAGAATCCAGGGAATTATGTCTGTCACTGCTGAAAACCATCACTGTCAGCAGAGAGAACGCACCATGTTTGGATTGAGTTCATGTTGCAGTTGTAGCAGGAGCTCCTAATGACCCAACACCAGCTCAGGGTCACCAAGTGCCTTAGAAGGTCCAGGATCCCAAGGAGACCCAGTTTCCCTCTGCCCCATTGCCCAACTGACCCAGCTCCACACACTGGGGTTGCAGCTGAGGGGTCTTCCAGCACAGGTGCACAATACTTGCATAGAATCACAGAAACATTAAGGTTGGAAAAGATCTCCAACATCATCAAGTCCAACTTTTGAGCGATTCCCACCATGGCCATTAAACCACATTGTGAAGTGCCACTTCTACTTGTTTTTTGACACCTCTGGGGGTGGTGACTCCACCACTGCCATGGTCAGCCTGTGCCAGTGCCTGACCACCCTTTCAGGGGAGACGTTTTTCCTTATATCTGATATAAACCTCACATGGTGCAATTTGAGGCCGTTTCCTCTGGTCCCATCACTTGTTACATGGGAGAAGAGGCTGAAGGGCCTGGAGGGGCAGCGTGTGAGGACACTGAGGGCACTTGGGGTGTTCAGCTGGAGAAGAGGACACTGAGGGGACACCTCAGGGCAGGTCCAGCTCCCTGGGGAGGGGCAGAGGAGGGGCAGGCACTGATCTCTGCTCTGGGGGGACCAGGGACAGCCCCCAGGCAATGGCTGGAGTTGTGTCAGGGCAGGCTCAGGTTGGATCTCAGGACAAGGTTGTTCCCCCAGAGGGTGGTGGGCACTGCCCAGGCTGCCCAGGGCAGTGGGCACAGCCCCAAGGCTGCCAGAGCTGCAGGAGGGGTTGGATGATGCTCTGGGGCACAGGGGGTGACTCTTGGGGCTGGTCCTGTGCAGGGCCAGGAGTTGGACTGGATGGTCCTTGTGGGTCCCTTCCAGCTCATATATCTTGGGATTCTGTGATGTGAAGCCCATCTGCCCTGACATCCTGCCTGCCAACAGCGACCACCCGGACTGGGAGGAGTCCCATGTCCTGCTACTGGCCTTGCCCTCTGCACTCTCCCATGGGCCGGGTGGAGAAAAAAGAACAAATCATTATTTTTGCCTTTTTTTCGTCCCTCTCTTACAAAGCATACTGGGAGAAACACCCAATCCCATTAATGTCCTTTTTAAGGCAGATCTCTCCTCCAGTTCCACCAAGGTCCAATGCCTTTTTCCTGTCCTCCCCCACCCTCCTTCACTGTCACTTCTGGCTTTGTCCCCTCTCCATCCAAGGTCTCATAAATGATGACACTGGTTTTAGCCCTACAGGACCAGGTTGGATGAGGGTTCTTGCAGCCACTGTGGGACCTTCTTCCTCTCTTCTCGGTGCCTGTCTCCAGGCAGGGTGCTCCAGAGCTCCCTGTTTCCAAGAGACATTCCCGGCCAAACTCTCTGTCTCTGGTGCTCCTCTTGTGTGTCTCTGAGCATTCATACCCTTTTCCTGGCTTTCTTATTCCTCAAAGTCACCCCTACCTTTGGAAATCTCCTGAACTACCCAACTGCTCCTCATGCAGGAATCCTTTCATGACCTTCTTCACCCTTTTGTGAACCTTCACCCTGCTTTTCTGAACCTTTTCCATCTCACCTTACTCCTGTTCCAGAAGGGAGGGACCAGAACTGCCCACAGTATCTGGGTGGTGGTTTCCCATGGCTCTACCCATCTCACATACATATTTTTATGTGTCTGTCCTCTCTTGTCCTAATAATTCTGTAATGTGATTTGCTTTTTTTGTGTCCTGAGCTGATGTATTCGTGGAACTGTCATAATCTCACTACCTCCCTCCTGAATGACAGTAATCAACTCGGAGCCCATCGCTGGAGATGCCTAATTAGTATTTTCCCCCTTGCACTCGACTTTACATTTATTTACATTAAACTTCACCTTCCATTTCATCACATTGTGCTTCTATAATTCTTTCTCCTTGGTCCCCTGAGCTCAGTGCCTCTGCAGCAAACTGGTCCCTGAGCACTCGTGCTCTTCTCCAGGTGTTTATCACAGAATCACAGGAAGGTTTGGGTTGGAAAGGACCTTAAAGTCCATCCAGTGCCACCCTCTGCCATGGGCAGGGGCACCTTCCACCAGCCCAGGCTGTTCCAAGCCCCATCCAGCCTGGCCTTGGACACTTCCAGAGATGGGGCAGTCACAGCTTCTCTGAGCTTTGAGGAGGAATCTGAACAGCCAGACCCTGGCCCAGGAACCCAGGCAGGTCCCTGCTGTCCTCCCTGCACTGTGACACTGTTCACTCCTAACCCCTTTCCTTCATTTCCACCACATGAGGACCTTCACCTTTTCTCCTAAAAGCCTCTGGTGAGGGTCCTTACTCTGCTCTTCAGGCTGGAGCCGATGGAACTGTCCAGGTCTCCTCAGCAGCACTTTGGCTTCCCCAGGGAAAGCTGCTCTGCCTCTTTCCTGGTAGATTCCCTTTTTCCACTTCCCTACAAATGCTTGAAGTATTTGAGACGCTGTTGGGTAAACCAGAAACCTGAAAAAGATTCTTTGATCCTGTAATGGTTTTTAGCTGGGGTTTTCCTGTAGCTGCTCTTTTGTCCTCGAGTCCCCTCGGGACTGGTGTGGGAATGCTCTGGTTCTGGGAAGGGTTCCTGCCTGTTTATCATTCTGTCCTCCAGCCTTCCTGCTGGAGTTTCGGTTTAAGCCTCATCCTCTGATAAATAGATCCAGCCGAGGGGCTGATTTATTTGAAGACAACACCAGGGTCTCTTCAAATCCTCCTTGCCCTTTGCAGTTGATTAGCAGAGCACATCCTCCTGCGGGTATCAAAATGCAGGGCCAGACCTCCAGCAGCAACACTTTCTGTTCTCTGCAACTTTGGTGCAGTAAAACCAGAGGTTCAGGGCCTGAAAATTACACCCACTTGGGGTTCAGGGCTTACAACCCCCAGCACGAGGGGTGGGACAGCCAGGCTGGGAAGGAGCCCACGAAACCTTTATGGTGCTGTATCTTATGATTCACCAGCACCAGACACAAATACTTTAACCTGGGAAAAAACTCCACTTCCATTTTCTCCCCTTTGCCTCTAAGTGCTGTTAGATTAAGAGTTGCCAGGCTGATAAATCACCATTGTATTAATTTAATATTATGTGGATACCTGACTCCCACTATGGAGTCCATGTATCTCTCTGATGAATGGAGAGTTTCTGCTCCAAAAAACTTGCTGTTATATCTTATGCACTGAGAATGTAAATGAGCACTAATGCAGCAGGCTGGCTGTGCTCATTGGGTTTGTGACTGTCACAGCACTGGTGGCTTTGGAAGAGGGTTCATAATGTCTTCTGAGAGGGGGTGGTGGGGTTTAATAACACCCAGACAGAAGAGTTAATTCATGAAGTCTTTAATCCTGGAGGGATTTAAAAGCTGTGTGGATGTGACTTGTGGGGACATGGTTAGTGGTAGCCTTGGCAGTGCTGGGGAATGGTTGGACTTGATGATCTCAGAGGACTTTTGCAGTCTAAATGACTCTGTGATTGTAAAGAACAACTCTAAACAGGCCAAGCTGCAGGAAACTAAAGAATGAGATGAGAAAGTGAGTGGTGGAGAGGGAAATGCTCAAAGATGCACTGGCGCTGCCATGACTAAAGACAAGGAGCTCACAGAGCTGATGGGGCTGAGACTGTGGGACTGGGTATTTTCAGCAGCCACGCGGAGCCAGAATTTCTTGGGCACATCCCTCGGTGGGTTGTGAGGTGATGGATGAGGAGTGTCTGGTGGACAGACCTGTCCGGGCAGAGGCTGAGCAGTGGGAAAAGCTCAGCCCATCAGAGGAAACAGGAACGTGCAGTGGTGGTGGAAGGTGGAGCTGTGAGGTCGAGGTGGAACTGCCCAGTTACAGCACCCAGGAGGAGCAGGGTGAGTTTCAGCCTGTGGAGCTGGGGGACAGGGCTGAGAACAGGGAAGCTGCAATCCCATGTCTGTCTTTCTCATGCCATGAGCTGCACATGCCAGCCCAGGATAGGAGAGTGCAGGATTTTGGATGAGGAAACTCCGCTTCTCTTACTCTTGCCACTCCCCCTCACATAAAGTTTCCTTATCCTCTGTCTCTTGGATCTCCCTCTCTCCGTCTCTGCTGCCCAGGCTCAATGTCAGGAGTGTCAGGATGTGCAAACACAGCTCTGATGTCACTGTTAAGGATGGCAATATATTCCCCCCGTGTTAGCTGCTTCCTCCCTTCTTTTATTAATTAACTCTACTAACTCAGAGATGCCCTGAAAGAGGCCAAAAGTAATTAGACTCTTTCCTTTTCTTTCTAGGAACTGATTAATAATGCGACACAAACCCCAGATCTTCTAAAACTGTGGATCAGAACAGGCGTTTCCTTGGCAGAAACAGCTGAATTGCAACAGCCCCTCTGCCAAACCCCAGCCCTGCTCTCCATGGGCTGCAGCCACAGCAAGTGTGGAAGCCTTTTGGTGATTTGGTGGAGCCAGGCAGAACTGTGCCTTGCTAATGGAGACATTGAACTGCCCTTGGAAGAACTAAATAATGCTCCGAATTTTTTCTCTGTTTCCTTTTATTCCCATTTCACATGGGGATTCAGTTGGCCCCTGATCTCACCGGAGGGCAGTGCCCTGTCCTCGCACAGCAGCCCCTGGGGTTGTAAAAACACCTTATGCCATGAGATATGACCCAACCTGCCCAAATATTCCAAACATCTGCCTTCTAGAGGGACGTGCTTCTGCTGACAGGGAAAGACCTCCTCGATCTTTGCTCCTGGGGGCTGGAGTGGCTCCATCCTGGAGCTGTTCCTGGGGTGGCTTAGCCAAGGTGCTGTTACAGCCAGAAGATTTGATGTGTGTTACAACTGGTCCCTCGAGAAAGTGGGTTTGCTCCCAC
This sequence comes from Grallaria varia, assembly GCA_013396735.1. Lineage (NCBI taxonomy): Eukaryota > Metazoa > Chordata > Aves > Passeriformes > Formicariidae > Grallaria > Grallaria varia. The sequence goes on from VWZG01001785.1 coordinate 116,346, forward strand.
ACGTCTCACTTTGTCTTCTAGATCCGAACACCTGGGGAGACCTCAAAATAATTCTATTAACCCAGGAGATATTTACCCCTTCCTCTCTGACTGTAGGCAAACCCTTTGTGGTGTCAGTGATGGCAGGTTTGGGGTTACCCTCTGAGGCTCAAGGTCAGAGTTGCTCCCCCAGACAGTGGACAAGACATTCATGTGTGTGACATTCCGTGGGAGAGGGTGGATAAAATACACCCTGGAGTTTTCTGGGCAAGGTGACACTGCAGAGGATAATGAAAATGGACCTTGCAAGGATTGTATACATGAACATGGAATTCTGCTCAGCTCAGGTATTTGACAGAGTCACTTGCACCCTGCACTTTTTAAAGACTTTGTCTGGAATATTTTGTTTGAACAGAAAACCCCCAAAAGCCTTCAAAAAGTGACTAAAATGTATAAAGCAATTCTTGGAGACTATCACTGCAACACCAGGAGAAGCTGGACACGATGATCTTAGAGATCTTTTCCAGCCTTAAAGATTCTGTGATTCGAAGTTCTGAGAGAGTTGAGCAGGTTCAACAAAGGACCTGGGACTGCTCCATCAGGTCTCATAATCTCAAATTCTGTCCTTTTTGTGGTGCTTTTATGGTGAACTTTCTCTCTGCTTCTGTTGTTGTCTGCAAGATCTTGTCTGTCTTGGTGGCCCACAGACCAGAGCCCTTGTGTGATGGTGCAGAGCTGCACTGGAGTGCAAAAGTCCTGAAAGGTGGATCTGCTAAGAAGAAAACACCTTAAACACGTGTATGGAAAGCCAAGGGAACAACTGAGATGACAGCAGAGAAAACCAATGGAGGCCATTAGGAATTTATAACAATAAGGAGTGTTCTCTGAGAGGTAACATTTGCAATTGCTGACTCTGCAGTTTGTCCTTAAGGATATAATGCCATAATCCACCCAAAATGCTGCTTTAAAAATGTCAGAATAAGCACCAACCAACATGATGAGAGGAATCCTGAACCGCACAGGGGAGCAGACAGAGCAGGAAGCAGCTAAGGAGCAGTGAGAGTTTGTGCTCTTGCAGGGACAAACTCTGCTGTTCCCCAAGGCTTTCCCAGCCTCGTGACTTCCTCAGACAGTGCTGTCCTGCCAGGTCCTGGCTGCTGGAGGTGACAGGAGGTCTCTTCTTGCTATTACCTTTGTCCTGGTGTGGAGTTTCACGATTGTAGGAGAAAGCCCAGCTCCCTCCTCACCTCCAGTGGTGCTGCTGTGCTCAAAGTGCTGCAAGAGCTGCAGAGGTCCCATTGCAAAGTCTGCTACAACCCCCACCACGAGGAGATCTGGTGCTCATCCATAAATAGAGACACAGGAGAAAGGACAGGGATGAGGTGACAGGGAACCAAAGAGAGAGAGACCGAAAGCCCTGTAGGTGGGACAAGTTTTCCAGCTTGTCCACTCTCTCTGCTACTGCCAGAGCCCCATTCCTTGTCAGACAGGGCATAGATAGAGTGTGGTACCTACTTAGGAAAAGGTCCTTCCCCCAGAGGGTGGTGGGCACTGCCCAGGCTGCCCAGGGCAGTGGGCACAGCCCCAAGGCTGCCAGAGCTCCAGGAGGGTTTGGATGATGCTCTGGGGCACAGGGGGTGACTCTTGGGGCTGGTCCTGTGCAGAACTAAGCGTTGGGCTCTATGTTCCTGGTGGGTCCCTTGCAGCTCAGCATATTCTGTGATTCTACCTGAGACAGACACAGCTGCTGGAGTGGGCAGGGCTGCACAGGATGACTGCTGGGAAAAGGCAAACAGAGAGGTTCTTCTTCCCAAGTGCATTGTATCCCCTTCCTATTGATCCTCAGCAGGCACTTGGGAGACTCCAGCGTCCCACAACTGCTGTGGGATGATTCCAGGATGTCACAGAATTCCAGGATGGGTCAGTCTGGAGGGGACCACAGTGGCTCATCTGGACCCACCTCCCTGCTCCAGCAGGGCCATCCCAGAGCACACAGCATTGTGTCCAGAGGGCTCTGGAATGTCCCCACTGAGGAGACTCCATGCCCTGTCTGGGCAGCTTGTTCAGAGCTGGGTCACTGCAGAGCAAAGAAGTTCTTTCTCATGTGCAGATGGCACTTGCTGGGCATCAGTTGCTGCCCATCCCTCTTGTGCCATCTGCCCCCCGAGCAGAGCCTGGTCCCTGCTCTGTCCCCTCCCTGCAGGCACTGCCACCCATGGGCAGGTGCCCTCTCAGTGTCTCCCTCAGCCTTTGCTGCTGCCAGAGATGCTCCAGTGCCTTGGGCATCTCCTCAGCCTGTGCTGGTCCTGCTGCAGGAGCTCCCTGGCCCTGCTGTGCTGAGGAGCCACAGCTGGACACGGCCCTGCAGATGTGCCTGCCAGGGCTGGCCACAGGGGCAGGATCCCCTCCTGACCTGCTGCCAATGCCCTTCCTGATGCCACCAGGATCCCATTGCCCCCCAGGACACACTGCTGGCCAGGGACAGCTGGTTGTCCACCTAACACTGCAGACCCAGAGCTATTCCTTAGCTCTGTGTTTTATTTCTTATCGTTAGTGCAATATAGAGATAGAGCCTATCTCCTGTTTTGTTTTTTTTTTTTTTGCAAAGATACAAATCCAAAGAAGGAGTGAATATAACAGGCTGAGGAAAGGGCTGTATATGCCTGAAAAAAAACCACCCTTGATTATTTTTAACTGCAGTGGAATTAACGGGGAACTCAGGAGTTCAAGTGATAAGCACACAGGGAATAATCAGCGGGAGCGATGGTGGTAATCCCTCAAAGGGCAACCAAGAGATACAAAAGACACCTGAGGTATTGAATGGGGAAAGATAAGCAGGACAAAAAATATCCAAATACATATTCTAAAAATAACGACAATTTTTGTGTTCGGCATGTGGGTAAAGTTAACCAATTAAAACCAGCATAGTGGCCCATGATGGACCATAACGACCATAGTTCAGGGTATGAGGGACCCATTCAGTGTCTCCAATCAGAAGCTTTAGCCCAGTACCACTGGATTTGGCCTGCTGTGGAGCTGGATCACACCATGCACGGATGTTCACTGGCACACTGGTCCTGCTGGAAGGGCCTGGGTGTTTAATGAAACCCAGAGTGAGTAAGGGCCAACAGTGTGGGTTTTATGGCCCCCTGGGCTCTGGAGGGTGGCCAGTGTGCTGAGGACAAGCACTGGAGCCCTTTGGTCAGCATGGGGAGACGCTGCAGTGCTCTGGCCAGTTTGGAGCTCCAGCAGCTCAAGAGTGATGATGAGAAACTGTATAGGATCCACTGAGACTTGAGAAAGTGGCCCAAGGCTTGGAGCAGATGTCCTACCACGGGACACTGAGGAAATGGGAGGTTTCATCTAATGAAGAGGAGGTGTGGAATCACTGAGGTTGGAACAGCCCCCCCAGCCCATCGAGTCCAACCAGTAAATGATCCCCACCTTGCCCCCAGCCCAGAGCACTGAGTGCCATGGCCAGTTGTTCCTAGGACACCTCCAGGTGTGGGGACTCCAAACCTCCCTGGGCAGTCTCTTCCAATGCCTGACCATCCTTTCCAGGGAGAAGTTCCTCCTGATGTCCAACCTGAATGGGTGCAGGTGTGTAAGTAACAGCTGCATAGAACCACTTGAAAGAGAGTTAGACATGATGGAACAAATCTCTTCTCACAACAAGAGAAGTTTCTAGAACTCTTTCAGCTGGTGTCTCACATGCAGGATAATTTTTATTACAGTCATTTGTGCAGAATTAGAAGGTTAGACTATGTAAGAATGATCATGTAGAAATACATCGCATAACATAGACTCTCCGGAGCTGGAAGGGACTCACAAGGATCACTGACTCCAACTCCTGGCCCTGCACAGACACACCAACAATCCTACCCTGTCCCTCAGAGTGTTGTCCAAATGTTCCTTGAGCTCTGGCAGCCATGGGGCTGTGCCCACTGCCCTGGGGAGCCCAAGCCTTACATAGATAGGGAGGTCAACTCTGCTTTTCCCAGGATTGTTGTCATCACACAAACTCCAAGCCTGAGTTCAGGTGGCCCACAGGGCAAGTCCTCACTCTGTGGGTTTGTTTGAGGAGCTGCTGGTTAGGACCATCATATGAACTCCAACAGGTTCTGCTCCGTGTGTCTGCAGGAGACACTTAAATGTCTCCTGGCCATGGATTCATCAGCCTCCCAGCTCCTGCCATGTCCTGGTGCCAATTGCAGGAAATTATTGCCCAGAGAAGCTGTGTCTGTCTCTGGATCCCTGGAAGTGTCCAAGGGCAGGTTGGACGGGGCTTGGAGCAACCTGGGCTGGTGGAAGGTGTCCCTGCCCATGGCAAGGGGTGGAACAGGGTGGGCTTTAAGGTCTCTTCCAACTCAAACCATTCCATGTTTTTATGAAACCCTGTGAGCAGCCAACCTCTCACCTTGCCCAGTGCTGGCACAGCCTGACCTGCAAGAGCAGCATCTCCTGTGGCTCTCTGACCACCTCAAGGATCAGGACTAGGAGGTCTAACTCAAAGAAGGAACATAACACAGCAATGAACAGAAGTGGTGGGAAAAGGGATGAAGCCTGAAAGAATTGCAGGAATAGGGGGAGACACAACAAAGGGGACCAAGTGTTGACATGGGTGTGGACAGTCACACAGCTGGGTGAATTGTAGGAGGTATTTGGGCTTCCTGAGGCTTCCCCGAGCACACGCTGCTCTCCAAAACCACCTCTGTGTGGACTTGGGCCGCTGAGCTTTCCCCTTCTCTGCTCACGTGCAGAGGGTGGGGAGCACTATGAGCCACCCAGTTGGGCTGGGAGCTCTTGGGCTCCAAAAGCTGTGTCCAACAGCTTCTCAGGCCACAGGTTTGAATGTTTGGGGTTTAGAGACCCCCATATAAACACCAGCCTGGCAGCACAGGCACCTCTGTGACTCCTTCTTCTCCTAGAGAGCATTGCCAGTGGCCAGTGGAGGGGCTGCAGCTCCAGGCACCAGGGCACTGCACAACCATGCAGGGTTCCTTTAGCCTGTGAATGCATTTCTTTGTACTCCAGGATCTCGCTGTGCTGTTTGTCAGCACGCCTTGCTGGTTGTGAGTAATTTATGTATTTATTATGTCCCCTGGCAGTGCTGTTCTACTAAAGCTGTCCCTTTTTTACGGTGCTCTTTTATCCCTCTGGGAATAGAACTTATATATCTTTAAAGAAAACAGAGTTATTTCATATTTCTGAAATGGGATTTTAAGTGGAGTAATGCAGATGAAGGGCAGCACACAAACACAATCATGCTTTGTATCTTAAATAAAAAATACCTTTCTCAGGAAAGCTCCAAGAGGGGATTTTTCTCCCGGGCTTTCCACAGAAAGTGTTGGCTGTTAAAGGACTCCTCTCTGTGTCTCTAACCAATTCAGAGCACATCCTCCCCACACAGTTCTGCTCTGTACTAAAGAGGAAGGCTTTTATCAAGTGTCTTTTGTGTATCCCCGTGGTTTCTCCAGGTGCTAAACAGGGCTTAGGAAGATGCCAGAGTCTTTTTGGAAGCAAAGAGGGGAGCGTGGGTGCTCCAAAACACTGTTTTTGTGGAAGTTAGGGAGTAAAGGATGGGGTGGTGCCCCATGGCCACTCAGCTGCCTGGCCCTGCTCCTCCCCAGCCTCAACTACCACCTGACAAAAGGTTTCAAGCCTTTCCTGGTGGTGCCAGGAGCCCATCAGGAATATTGCAGGAATTTTGCTGTTGCTGCTCTTTATCGTGCCTGTGGAATAAAGGGAGTGCAGATGGCTTTGCAGAGAGCCCCAAAATCATAAAATCACTGTCATTGTGTGCAGAGCCAGGGAAATACATTTACAAGCTGACCTGGGGAGCTGAGGGTGCAGCAGGACTTGGAATCCCCCTGTGGCCCCCCTGCTCTGCCAGCCCTGGGGAACAGCTCAGGCTGGGAAATGGGAAGGAGCATTGGCAAGTGAAGGTGCACGAAGAGAAGTGATTCTCTGAGTCTGACCTGGATGTGTTGGATTTAGAGAAGGGGCAGCGGCTACGAGGGAAGTTGCATTTGCAGGGAAGGATCACAGAATATGCCAAGTTGGAAGAGACCCACAGGGATCATTGAGTCCAACTCCTGGCCCTGCACACGACCAGCCCCAAGAGTCACCCCCTGTGCCCCAGAGCATCATCCAAACCCTCCTGGAGCTCTGGAAGCCTTGGGGCTGTGCCCACTGCCCTGGGCAGCCTGGGCAGTGCCCACCACCCTCTGGGGGATCAACCTTGTCCTGAGATCCCACCTGAGCCTGCCCTGACACAACTCCAGCCATTGCCTGGGGGCTGTCCCTGGTGCCCCCAGAGCAGAGATCACTGCCTGCCCCTCCTCTGCCCCTCCCCAGGGAGCTGGACCTGCCCTGAGGTCTCCCTTCCATGCTCTCCCTCCTGGCATGGATTCAGGAAGGATTCCCACTCCTCCACAAAGCAGGTGCCTTCAGGGGAGTTCCTGACCCCGGGTCCTGGTGTTTCTGGGGAGTCTCACTCTGTCACTGGGTTTAGAGCACCCACTGCCTCCCTCAGACACGATGCTCTCAGCATCACCAGGGCACAGAGCTGAGGGTTTGCCCCTAAATGTGATTTTACACCCTCTTCAGGGCACTGCAGTCTTTGTCCCACCAGCCTCATCTCTGCTCCTCTTTGTTTAAATCAAAGGACTCACACAAGTGGAATCAGCCCTCTGCCTTTTCCACTTCATTTTGGCTCTGACTGGAAAAGAGCAGGATCCCTCACCCCTCCCGAGTTCCTGGAATATCCCTGAACTCTCAGAAGAGCAGATGGGTTAGAAAATCACACCAGGCAGATCTGCCGATTGCCTCTTGCTCCTGACCTGGCTCTGCATCTCCCCTTCCCTGCCCCATGCACAGGGAAGGACTCAGGGGGTCCCCCCTCAGCCTGATGTGGGGAGAGTGGACAAAGTGGGGACTGTGAAGCATCAGGCATCAGCTGCAGGCAGGCACTAAGGGACATGGGACAGGGTGTGCAGCCACTGCTGCAGCCAGATCAGCCCTAACTCACAGCAGGGCCCATAATCACATTGTGGAGAGCATGGTGTTGTCCTCCCCACTGAGCTGGACAGGACCAGCACAAAATGAAGATGGAAAACCAATATTGGATGGTCCATGCTGCACCCAGAGGCCCTGGCTGCAATCACAGCACCACAACCTTGTTTCCAGCACACGTGATGTGGACCACGGACAGCACAACAACACAAAACTGTACTTTTGATCAAACTGCTGCTCTCAAAAGTCACATTTATCAGAACAGGGAGAGGGACCAGCAGAGCTGCCGTGAACACAGCAGGGCCTCAGACCTGCCCAGATCCCTCCTGCCAGGCATCCTCTGGAGCAGGGAACCACGTGCCAGCAAAGCCAAAGCCATGCCCAGGAACCCAACTCCATGCCCAGGAAGCCAAAGCCATGCCCAGGAAGCCAAAGCCATGCCCAGGAGCCCAAAGCCGTGCCCATGAAGCCAAAGTCATACCTAGGAGCTAAAAGCCATGCCCAGGAAGCCAAAGCTATGCCCAGGAGCCCAAAGCCATGCCCAGGAGTTAAAGCCATGCCCAGGAGCCCAAAGCCATGCTCATGAAGCCAAAGTCATACCTAGGAGCCCAAAGCCATGCCCAGGAAGCCAAAGCCGTGCCCATGAAGCCGAAGTCATACCTAGGAGCCCAAAGCCATGCCCAGGAAGCCAAAGTCATGCCCAGGAGCCCAAAGCCATGCCCAGGAAGCCAAAGCCATGCCTAGGAGCCCAAAGCCATGTCCAGGAAGCCAAACCCATGCCCAGGAGTCCAAAGCCATGCCCAGGAGATAAAGGCATGCCTAGGAGCCCAAAGTCATGCCCAGGAAGCCAAAGCCATGCCCATGAAGCCAAAGTCATACCTAGGAGCTAAAAGCCATGCCCAGGAAGCCAAAGCCATGCCCAGGAGCCCAAAGCCATGCCCAGGAGTTAAAGCCATGCCTAGGAGCCCAAAGCCATGCCCATGAAGCCAAACCCATGCCCAGGAGTCCAAAGTCATGCCCATGAAGCCAAAGCCATGCCCAGGAGCCCAAAGCCATGCCCAGAAGCCCAAAGCCGTGCCCAGAAGCTAAAGCCATGCCCAGAAGCCCAAGGTCAAGGGCAAAGTCGAGCTCAAAGCCAAAGCCATGCCCAGGAATCCAAGGTCATGCCCAGAAATCCAAAGCCATGCCCAGGAGTCCAAACCCACCCACTGGAGCCCATCACCTTCCTGGCCCCACTGAGACCCCCTCGGTCCAACCTCACCAGGGCTACAAACAGCCAGTGGAGATCCATTGCTGCAGCCCCTTGAAAGGGAACTCCCCAGGGTCAGTTCCACCTTCTGCTGCCTTTGAGCATCTCCCCACAGCAACTGCTGCCTGGTTCAGTCCCTCTCAGTCATGCTGCCCCTTCTCCTGGTCCTGTGTTCCTCAGGCAGGTTACCCAGCAGAGTCCCGTGTGCTGGGGCTGTGTCCCCTCACTGGGGATGACCTGAAGGTATCTCCAGGTCTCTCTGACAGCACAGACTTGGCTGGGGGTCTTACAGTTTCAGTCAGCCCCTGGTACCACCCACTGCCCGACAGCCATGAGTATCCGTGACAAGTGTAAGGGATGAGTGAGAAGGGTGGGGAGAGGAGGTTGAAGACTCCAGCCAAGGAGGGTTCTGTGTTTGGGAGCGAGTCTCCAGTGCCACGGTGTGCCCAGGGTGGTTTGTGCTCATCATCATCACCAGCAGTCTGACCTTCGCCTCCTGCGTGGTCAGTAAAATACCCCGGGCAGCAGCGAGACCGGTGTGGGAGAAGGGATACAAGGAGCCTGCTGCTCTTGGTGCTGCTTCCTTGGGCAGGATCCCAACATTCATAGGATGTGTGGAGTTGGAAGGGACCCACAGGGATCATCCAGTCCAACTCCTCGCCCTGCACAGGACCAGCCCCAAGAGTCACCCCCTGTCCCCCAGAGCATCATCCAAACCCTCCTGGAGCTCTGGCAGCCTTGGGGCTGTGCCCACTGCCCTGGGGAGCCCGGGCAGTGCCCACCACCCTCTGGGGGAACAACCTTGTCCTGAGATCCAACCTGAGCCTGCCCTGACACAACTCCAGCCATTCCATGGGTGCTGTCCCTGGTCACCACCTGCCCAGGATGAAGCACCACCAGGGGAGGGATCCTTCCTGGCTGAATCCCTTCTCTTGGTGGTGTCCTGGGCCTTGGTGCTGACTGAGCCAACAGTGACCATGGAAGTGAAGAATCACTCACTGGTGAGCCTTGGCAGCTGGTGTGGGTGGTCCTGCCTGTGGACAAGGTGGTCTCCAGAGGTGTCTGCCAACCTCAGTGAGGTGATCCTGGCTGAGGCTGGAAGATTCTCTGCCCATGTCAGGGGGGTTGGAACAAGACATTCTCAAAGTTCCTCTTCCAACCCGAACCACTCCATGGTTCCGTGACCATGTCCTGCCAGGCAGGCAGCTCTTTGCTGGAGGCATTTCATCACTTTCTCATTTCTGAAGTATTGCAGAGCTATTATCACTGAGATCACTGAAATTTGGGGATCAAATCAAAAGAAATGAGATGTTCAGTCACAGCCCAAAAACCCAAAGATGACAAGCAGAGCCCCCGAGAAACACTGACACAACGTGGGAGGTGCAGCACCAGGGAGACACCCAATTTTCTCTGCTGGAGTGCAAAGTACAAGTTCACCAGCCTGCAAACTTCACCATTCTTGTCTCATATCTGCCCATAATTTATCACCCTGGTACGCAGGACTAAATCAGAGCTACAGCAACACTTAGCTCTCAACAGCACCTTCAATCAGGGAGCTCAAAGCTTTGTATAGCACACAATTAACCTTCTAGCTACCAGAGTAAATTCCAACAGGGGCAAAGAACAAATCAGAAGCTTCCTTCAAAAAATGAGGTCTGGATCCTACTCTCCTGCTGACGCTCAGCCTGGCTGCACTGGATCATTTCACTGGAGCAGAAATAGGGGATAGGAGAGGAAAAAGAAGAAAAGAGAAGAGCAAAGAAGAGAAAAATAAAGAAAATAAGAGCAGGGAAAGAAGGCAGAGTCAAAGAGCCCAGTGCACGGGGCACTAGGAAGGGAATGAAGGAGGCGAGGGACTGCCTTGGGCACATCACTGTCCTTCTCTCTTGGGGCAGGACAGACATCAACTTCTCTTCCATTTCTGCTGCTATTTAGAAAGTGACCTGGCTCATGTCTGCAAAGTGCCAGATCTTTTCAGCTAAAGGGGTGCAGCGTTTTAAGGGAAAGTGTACACAGTGATGAACACACACAGCAAAATCCTGGTTTCATTTCAGCCCCACTCGCCACTTTGGGTTTCTCTTGCCAAAGCCCAGAGCAGTGAATGCCCTCAGTACCAGCATTTGCAGCTCTGGTTGGACACTCTGGCACCTCACACGCCCCCGTGTCACTTCTGTGACTCATGGAAAGCCAAAGCCAATTCCACAACAATTCATTCCCAGGAAGTGTTTGCAGTGACATCTGAGCTGCAGGGTTTGATTTGTGTCCTCTGTGATCACTTTGCTATTTACAATTGCTCAGGGTGGCACTGGACCAAGGGCTGCTCATTGCACAGTCATCCCTTGCCTTCCCTTCCCCTCTGCCCCGCGGTAAAGGACACCTGAGTTCAGGGCTGCATTATTGTACACCACGCTGCTGACACCTTTGGAGCTGAAACAGCATCACAATGACGTCACAACGGCAGCAAGTCAGGCTGGTGACTCATCCATTTCCATGCACTCACAGCCCACTCCTGTAAAATGACCCATTTGTCCTTATTAATCTAATTTTCTGTTTGGTGCTTTCAGAGAAAACTCCCTCATTCGTGGCTGTGCTGCAATAAAAACTCCTAATTTCATTTGGTTGCTCCCATGTGTTCTGGTCCATGAGAGAAAAGTCAACAGGGATGGACAGCAAGAAAAAAGAAGGTGTGGATACTCAGAGAAGCTGTGGCTGCCCCTGGATCCCTGGAAGTGTCCAAGGCCAGGTTGGATGGGGCTTGGAGCAACCTGGGCTGGTGGAAGGTGTCCCTGCCCATGGCAGGGGGTGGCACTGGATGGGCTTTAAGGTCCTTTCCAACCCCAGCCATTCTGGGGTTCCATGGAGAGGGAAGATGCCCAGAAGTTCCTGGATGGGCAGGAGCCAGCCTGGTGACACCTGCAGCACTCACCTACACATCCAAGGCTGTGAAATTCCCACCTACAATTCCCTGTTTGTACAGCCCAAGGGATCACCTTCACCCTCCAATGAAGTTTTATTGAATCCAGCAAATAAACAAAGCTGATTTAGTTCTTTATGTAAATACAGAGATATTGGAGCTTTGGAATAGAGGGGATTTTATCTCTCATTCTCTGAGCAAATTGCTAAAAACCAAGGATATGCCAGCTGAAACCCTGGAAGCTGGGCACAGCCCTGGGGCAGGTCAGAGCCGGCACAGACCTCTGAGCCTGCCAACGCATAATGTGCCAAATGAACATTTCTGAGCAAGAGATGGAAAGGGAAAATGCCTTGAAGTGAAGAACCCAGAAGGGAGGGGCAGGACAAAAGGCCATTCACAGATTTCTAGTGATTCCCAGATCCCAAGGAGAAGTCTGTGGTGTCTCAGCAACACGAGTCCATCAGGTTTTACTGTGCTCAGTTCCAATCTGTGGCAGACCCTTCTGTGGTGCAACAGCATCACAGAGTCACAGCACGCAGGGCTGGAAGGAACTGCCTGGTGGCATTTCCCTCATCCCCTGCCACAAACCAAGATGATCTCATTGTGGTCAGCTCAGACCTTTGGATCAAAACAGCCAGTGAAAGAGATCTTAAAGATGCCACTCTCCCTTTCATCACTGGAGATTTCCCCTCAGTGTTCATAATTACCTATTCATAATACATCCTTTGCCACACTCCACCCCTTTCTTTCTCGTTCTGAACTTAAATGACAAGGTACTTTTTCACCTCTGCAGCTGCCTTTAGTCCAATTACAAGTGGCATCATGTCTCCCTTCATCACCTCCTTGCTTTCAGTGATGACAGTTCTTATTTCCTTCCAAGATCATGTTTTCTAGCCCGACGGTCGCTCCCACTCTGCACCTCCAAACTCATCCACCTCCTTCTTGAGCTGGGGCCGACACATCCAGACTCAGGTGTCCAGGCAACCCTCGGATGGGTTGAGCGGAGCAGGTGGCATTGTCCCACCTCCAGAACGGTGTCTGTCCTTCCCCACCCCACTGTGGACCCCTCTGCTCAGCCCCCCCTGACCCTGGGATGGTTTCTGGCATTCCCTATCCTGTCCCTGGGGCAGCTGATTTTTCCTCTTCATTGAAATCATGATACATGACATCCATCACTGCTCACCTGAGCATAAGGCCTGTTTTGCTGCCATGAAAGGATATTAAATTGATTTTATGTAATTTGTTCTTGAGAAATCAAACCTGGCTGTAATTCCCCAGCTCGTTATCTCCCAGGTGTTCACGAGCAGTTTGCCTGATATGTCCCCATTCTCTTCCCAGGTATTTCAGGCAGCTGGCTGGGCAACAGATCCCCATTTCATAATTTCTTTTTTTTTTTTTTTTTTTTTAAAAAGATGGGCTTTGCATTTGTTTTTCCAGACCTCCAGATTTTTCCCCATTCTCCACACACATCCAAAGATAAAAGCCAAGTGCTCTGAGATGGATTCAACCTCCTCTGAGCACCACACGGAGACTGCTGGCAAGCCCAGGCAATTTGAGATCCTAAGTGTTCTCTCCCCCATTCTCCCTCTGTTGCAGAATAAATTCTGGCCCCTTTGTCACTGGAGCTGTTTGTTACCAGTGTCATTGTCATCAACTCTCAGTGAAGGCTGAAACAACAACAGGAGAAATTCCTTTGCCTTGGGCATTGTCACTCAAGACTTCTTCACTTCCTTGGAGTAGCAGTGGGCCAGGGAAAAGTCTTTTTTGTCTCTTTCTCAGGGCTTATTTAATTACAGAATTTTCCCTCGTTAATCTTTCTCTCCCTCACTAGCCTTGTAAAATCCCAAGTGCACGGGGCGAAGGAGACGTGATCCGGGTGGGAGCTGTGGCTCCATCCATACGTGGTTCTTTCTGGCCCTCTCATCTCCATCATTGCTTTATCCACCTCTCAGCTCTAAACTGGGAATGTGGCTGTGCCCATTTCCCACGGGATACAAAGACCAAACCTGCTTTTCCCGTGGTCCCACTGCTGACACAGCACCTTCCCTCAGCACTGCCTTGGGCAGGGTTCAGCCACAGCATCTTTAGGCCAAGTTTTGTGCTCAGCCAGAGAATGCACATGATCAGGGGCCATCACCTGGTCCACAGAAAGCCACATGAGAGATGTGCTGCTGGGAACAGAGATTTAACCCAGCACAGCGGGAGTGATGCCTCTCAAGGAGTGTTTGGACAATGCTCTGAAGGACATGGTGGAATTGTTGGGGTGTCTGGGCAGGGCCAGGAGCTGGCTGGTGATCCTTGTGGAAATCCTTCCAACTCAGGAGAAGCTATTCTAGGATTTGGAGAACTAGAACAGGTAACAGGCGTGGGCTATAATTAATTCTGCAGTAAACCAGAAAGGTTCCCTGCAGGTTTGACTTGAGCCTAAAAATAAACTAAAGCAGCATTTGCACATGCAGTGGCAGGGCACGTATGAGATCTGTGGGGCACATTGGGACTCCCTGTCCCTGCTGGCTGTCCCCAGGTGCCGGGGTTAATTTCACGAGTAGGTATGACCAACACACATCAATAGGATGCATATTCAAGTCCAACTTTATTCTAAGTTTCTACCGATATATACACTCATTCCACTACCGTACACGCCTTCTCACGCCCCTATAACTAATTCTAACTGGCTGGCTATCACAATATTTGCATATGGTTTCTCGTTATCTTGCTTGCACGTCCCGTCCTTCTACTTGCCTAAGCAACTGCTTTCCCACAGACTGGCCTTCAGCTGAGGCTTATCAAGACTACAAATGCCTCTTTTTCCATGCCGAGTCGTGCTAATATCCCTTTAATATGGCTGAGCCTCCCACACCCAGGCTTCATGAGTTTCTGAGCTCACTGGGAATGGGGAGCTTTTCCATCCCTGCAGAGACCTTGGATCCAGCCCTGCATGAGGTTTCTGGGCTCTGCGACTCTTCTATTAATCCCCACCGCAGTCAAGTATTTATTGGCCCTCTCAGTTGTACTCTGTCATGGGCTGGACTGGAGCAGCTTGTGCTTGCAGATGGGCTGTCATGTATGTGGTTATCTTTGGAGCTCATCCCCACCTTTGGGACTCTGACAGAGGAGATTAAGGGCTCTTGTCACACCACTGCAGTCCAGAGCCACTCTTGCTGTCCCCGCAGCACTCCCAGGAAGGAGAACAAAAAGTGGCATTTTCTAGGGGTTTAAAAGTCATTGACTGCTTTTATTCCTGGCAGAGTAGGGGATGGAATAATAGGAAACAGGAGCAATCAATCCCAGACCATTAAATAATGGCACTTTGATGGGACCATTACATCAATTAATTCTAAGAGGATGATTCAGTTTTAGTGCCATGTGTTTGTGCCTGGATTTCTGCTTTCTCATCTGCCACCCTGCAAGACAAACATTCCCCCAAGGTCTGGCTGGGACAGGACATGGCAAAGTGCAGACAGGGACCCTTCAGGGCTGTGCAGGCCGAGTGCTCTGGGGGTACCCAGGAGCTGGTGGGCAATGCCAGCCTGTGTTGGGAAATTTCTTGCAGAAAATGGACATGTGAGCGACCCTGGAACTTTAGATGCAGTTCTGCTGCCAGGCCTTTAAGACTGCAGTGAAAAGCTAATTTTAAGAAGCCTCCGTGGAGATCAACAGAGAGAAGAATGTAAACTTAGAGAAGCTGCCGCAGAAGATTGAAAAACATCGGCCACGGAGAGAGATCACCAGGACTTTATTTTACACCAATAGAGTTGTGTGTTATTGGCATTAACCAGTCCCAGGGTGGTTTGCAGTGTGTGTGCAGTGTGTGAGCTCTCTGAGTAATTTAAGGAGTGTTTTCACAACAATAAATGCATTACCTTGATCATATTGGTCAGTTGGTGGTGTCCATGAGTTTCCCTCGCAATAAGCCTGGGCTAATCACCGAGCACATATTGTCCATGCCTTTGTTATTCATATCCGAGATCCCCCTGTTCCCATCCCCTCTTAATGAATTCATGATGATGATGATGATGTGGTCATTAAAGATGGTGATTCTCTCAGGGCTCCTGCTTTTAAATTGCAAGAGTAACACATTAAACAGAAGTTCAGAGCCCTTGCAGAGCCGTTGGCTTTTCATGATTCCTAATTAATCCAGGGTGTCATTAAATAGAAGCAGAAACATGGATGGCTGCTCCTTTTAGGGGTGCACTGGGAATCTGGGTGTGGATTGGGATGATGTATTCCCAGACCAGGAGCAGATCACGCTCTGTGTGAGTCCCACCTGCCTTCTGGTCCTTGGGCATTAACTGGCCCTGGTGGTCATGTCCTACAGCCTTTAGCAGGAGCAGCATCCCTGCCTGCCAGCCCTTGGAGAAGGTGTCCCTCAACAAGGGTTTGGTTGCTGTAGAACCCTCAGCTCTGGGCTGCTGAGACGTCACAGAAACATGGAATCACAGAATATCCTGAGCTGGAAGGGACCCACAAGGATCATCCCATCCAACCTCTACCCCTGCACAGACAGCCCAGCAAACCCACCCCGTGCCTGAGAGCATTGTCCAAATGTAGGGTCCTCTCCTTATATAATTATGTCTATTTTCTGCCATCACAACACCTGTCCAAACTGTGGGGAGCCTTTCTGGCTGTCAGGGCAATGGAGATGGTTCAGGGCCTGGAGGGGCAGCGTGTGAGGACACTGAGGGCACTTGGGGTGTTCAGCTGGAGAAGAGGACACTGAGGGGCCACCTCAGGGCAGGTCCAACTCCCTGGGGAGGGGCAGAGGAGGGGCAGGCACTGATCTCTGCTCTGGGGGACCAGGGACAGCACCCAGGCAATGGCTGGAGTTGTGTCAGGGCAGGCTCAGGTGGGATCTCAGGACAAGGTTGTTCCCCCCGAGGGTGGTGGGCACTGCCCAGGCTGCCCAGGGCAGTGGGCACAGCCCCAAGGCTGCCAGAGCTGCAGGAGGGTTTGGATGATGCTCTGGGGCACAGGGGGTGACTCTTGGGGCTGGTCCTGTGCAGGGCCAGGAGTTGGACTGGCTGACCCCTGTGGGACCCTCCCAGCTCAGTGGATTCTGAGGTTCTGTGACTCTGTGCCTTTCTTTGTGTGGAGTAGGATGCCTGTCCTTGATCTCCCCATGCTCCATATCCCCCTTTGCAGTGGCTGGTGGGGGATATTCTCACTAATACGGCTTGGAAGTCTATCAGGGCTTTGCTCCCGGGGGGTTCTAAGGCAGAATTCCCCCCCGACCCCGCTGGTGTGGGCACAGCCCCACACAGGGAATGCCCTGTGGCTCCCCAGCACCCACAGACCCAGCCTGACACCCCCCTGCACGGGGCAGAGGCTGCTGTGCTGCAGGGAGGATGCAAACATCTCTTGCAAACCCCGTGTCCCTCCGGAATCCTGCATCCTAATCTGCCTTATAGATCTTTGTGTTTCCTCATGCGTAATATTTATGTCTGACCTTTGCCACTCAGCCATGTGTGCCTGAACTGAGGAGGAAAAACTGATGAGAGATTCTGCAATGCTCGTGGGCCGGGCGGGGGAACAGGAACGGCTACCAAAGTCCTATTGATTCCTCAGGATCCCCTTGGGTCGGCTCTGGCCTCATCACTTTCTGAGAGAGCTAATGGGCTCTTTCTTTTGCTCCAGGGTTATGAACTTCTCTTGTTGACAGTCTTCTGCCTCACCAGGATGGATTCCTGGGGTCTTTGCTGGGTATAAATGAGGCACGTTCCTTTTCTGCGCGAGCCCTTTTCCTTCCCTGCTCAGGATTTAGAACACAGTGTTACTGTGCAGAGCACAAACAGCACTTTTTGCCCTTTTTAGCTTATTCCCACTCTCCTCCTTTGCCTGCCAGATCCATAACTGTGCAAGCAAAGCACCTCTGCCCCCCTTCTGGCTCTGCCAGCAGCGCTAACAGGGAGCCAGAGCTGCCACGGATGCCCAAGTTTATTCCTTCTTCAAAACAAAATGGCCCTTGGTGGAAATGGTTCAGCTGCCTTTTGTTTGGCAATGGGATCCTGCCCCTGTGGCCAGCCCTGGCAGGCACATCTGCAGGGCCGTGTCCGTCTGTGGCTCCTCAGCACAGCAGGGCCAGGGAGCTCCTGCAGCAGGACCAGCGCAGGCTGAGGAGATGCCCAAGGCACTGGAGCATCTCTGGGAGCAGCAAAGGCTGAGGGAGACACTGAGAGGGCACCTGCCCATGGGGGGCAGTGCCTGCAGGGAGGGGGCAGAGCAGGGACCAGGCTCTGCTCCGGGGGCAGACGGCACAAGAAGAACGGGTAGGAACTGATGCCCAGGAAGTTCCACCTGGACATGAGGAAGAACTTCTTGGCTGTGCAGTGACCCAGCTCTGAACAGAGACCAGAGAGGGTGTGGAGTCTCCTCAGTGGGGATATTCCAGAACCCTCTGGACACAAAGCTGTGTGCTCTGGAATGGCCCTGCTGGAGCAGGGAGGTGGGTCTGGATGAGCCACTGTGGTCCCCTCCAGCCTGACCCATCCTGGGAGTCTGTGATTTAACACAAACTGTGAAAAGAGGTGCTTGGGAGGAAAAAGCACAATAGATGCTTCCAGTGACCTGTGTGGTGAGAGTCATTAAATAAAGGCAGCTCTCAAATATTCCTGTGAAGGAATAACCTGGACCAGAAATGGGGAAGCACCATGTGGGGCTTCAAACAACAAGCCCAGCTGGACCCAAATCCTTCCTTACTGTGTCTCTTTCTTAGAAGAAAAGGAATGGGAAGCAGAACAGAGGCATCCCAGTCATTTTGCATTGATTTGGCTTCAGTCTTGTTTGTTTTGGCCCTGTTTGGCCCTGTTGAAAGGTGACTTGACATGAGGCCCTGGATTGCCCCTGTTCCAGGAGGCCTGTTAAATGCAGTTCCTCATGGACACAGGGAATGGAGCCAGCCTGGAAAGCACCAAATCACAGTTCATAACCTCTCAGATTCTCCCACCTTACAAACAATGGGACCCTGGTGACCACAGGTCCCTTGGAGACTCAAGCGCTGAGTCCAAACCCAACACAGGTCTTCTTGCAGGGGCAGGTGTGGCTTTTGCAGTGTCATTGCAATTTGGGATTCAGAAGCTGGTCCCTCCTCCCTCTCTTCCAATGCGCTGAAGAGTTGAAGGTTGGGAATCACCCACAGTGGCACAGAATCATGGAATTCTTTGTATTGGAAGGGACCTTAAAGCCCATCCTGTTCCAGCCCCTGCCATGGGCAGGGACACCTTCCACCAGCCCAGGTTCCTCCAAGCCCCATCCAACCTGGCCTTGGACACTTCCAGGGTTGGGGCATCCCTGAGGTTGGAAACATATCCAGCTGCAGGAGAGGCATCAGAGGAAACCTGTCTAATCCAAAGCTTTCTTCTTTGTGGATCTCAAGTGTGGATGGAATGAAAAAGGAAGCCAAGCAGACCCATGCCTTTCAGCCCAGGAACCTCGGAGGGTTCCCATCCACCCCTGACAGAGCCCCCATGGCAATATTTCGGCAGTCCCATCGTGCTCATTCACATCAGGGCAGTATTTGCCTAGGGGGCCCATCCTGCTGCTGCGACCTGGAGATTTTCTGAAGGTCAGCGAGTTGCAGGCTGTATTTTTCATATCAAAATATTCCTTTGGTGTGTTTTCAGCACAATTTAATTTCTCCTGAAAATACTCAACTTTTCACAGGGAAAAAAAGAGAAAATACTTTTGTGATGAAAACAGGAATGACAGAAAACTCAAATACTTTGCCTAAGAACCAAAATGTACTTATTTGCTCTCTAAACAGCTCTGAAGTCTGAAGGGAGGTAGTTTTTCCTCGCTCCATTCTTACTGGAATGAAATGCAGTGAAAGGTTGGGGTTGTGTCCTCTCCTGCCCAGTTCAGAGTGACAGACCAGGGACAGGTCCTGCTCCCTTCCCTACCTGGGGGAGACACTCCCAGGGGGAAATGAGGGCTTTAATTTTGAGGACCATACAGGCAGAGCAAGCAGGAGAGGTGCAGTTCCTCCTCCCGTGACAGCTCTGCCTGGGAAAGCACAGTTTGTCCGCAGCAAGTCTGGATTCAATTATAAATTCCTTTTGTTCCACTTTTTTTTTTTGGGAAAATGGGGTCTGTTTTGGAAAAACATCTAGAAACTTTGAAAACAAATTGATTCAGTTGCAAACTTTCCTCCCCTTTTTTCCCCCCCTTTTCTCTGAGAAGTTTCATGTCAGTTTTCTCAGGAATGCTGAAAAATGCTGACGAAAATCCAAATTCAGCCAAAACCACGGGAGTATTTTTGCACTGAAAAAGGCACTGACAAACTCTGCAGACACTCTGTGGTTGTGTGTGGCCTCCAGCACGCCGGGGCTGGGATGATTTTGCTTTGCTCCTGTTGTCCCAAGACACAGGAGCCGTCGATCCGAGGTTCTGACACCTTTGCCATGAGCTCGCAGGGGCAGCCAGAGTTCAGCACTTGACTTGCAGCAAGAGGGCTCCCAGGACTCGAGGAGCATGTCAGGGAAACATTGCAAATAGATGCTATGTCTTATGTTTCTTGTACAGAGCGAAAAGTTTTTCTCATCCATTGGCACTCCCAAATCCGAAGATGGTCGTGGGGGACTCCCACGCCCTTGAGCAAGTGCTGGGAGGTGTTTCTATAGAGTTTAGGCTCCAGTCTTGGTGGGAACCTCATCCAGCCCTTACAAATGACTCTCCTGACCTTCACCACCTTAGAAGCAATCCAAAAATAAATCCTTCTTTTCCACCTGCCTCTGGCTGTTCTGCTGGAAGAAGCTCCTCTCTCTCGTTGTCTTCACCACTGGGAAAAGGTAAAGCTGAAAAATGGGTATTTTTGGCTGAGCTGCTGATGTGGGGGAGGGAGGGAGAAATCCAGGGTCTGCTCTGGATTTGCATCCGTGTCTGTCCTGCCGGATCTGTTTTCCAGGGCTGTCTGTCCTGCAGGGCCCTCTCCCCTGTGCCCGGCTCTGCCCGGGGCATCAGCGTGGTCAGGTGGTACCAACTCGGCAGGAGCAGCCCCAGGCCAGGGGGATAATGCAAATATTAATAATAATAATGCTAATGGGATCATTTGCATTGCTCTGTGCCTTTCATGGAGGACATCAAAGGGCTTGGCAAACATGTCAGAAATGATCTGGGAATTCTAATGGTAAAGAAGGGGAAAAAAAAAACACCTCAAGAAACTAAACAAAGTGAGACAACCAAAAAACGCCAACAAACCCAAACCAGCTTTACATCCCTTCCTCCTGGCTGCCTCCTCAGCATCTCTAAGGGCATTTGGGGTGTTCAGCTGGAGAAGAGGACACTGAGGGGACACCTCAGGGACAGGTCCAGCTCCCTCAGGAGGGGCAGAGGAGGGGCAGGCACTGATCTCTGCTCTGGGGGGACCAGGGACAGCCCCCAGGCAATGGCTGGAGTTGTGTCAGGGCAGGCTCAGGGGGGGTCTCAGGACAAGGTTGTTCCCCCAGAGGGGGGTGGGCACTGCCCAGGCTGCCCAGGGCAGTGGGCACAGCCCCAAGGCTGCCAGAGCTGCAGGAGGGTTTGGATGATGCTCTGGGGCACAGGGGGTGACTCTTGGGGCTGGTCCTGTGCAGGGCCAGGAGTTGGACTCGATGATCCTTGTGGGTCCCCCCCAGCTCAGCATATTCTGTGGTTCTGTGATCTTGAGAAATGGGGTCATCTCCCAGCACACACTCCTGCATAACCAACCCTCTGTCCCACCTCTGGCAGGAGCACCAACACCCAGGGAGGGTGAGGGGGCCAAGGCTCCAGCTCCTTCCTGTCTCCAGTTCATTTCCTTTAGCAGGACATGGGTCCTGCCCTCCTCTTTCCATCTACAGGGATCATCTGCCTTTGTTGTCCTTGTGCTCTGCACATCCTGGAGTTTCCAGTGGTCCAGATTTTTTATCCTCTCTGTCATGCCCCAGCTCAGGATGCCCCATGGTTGGAGATTCCCAGTGCCTTGGACTTGTCCAGCAATGTTGAGGCAGGGAAATGCCTTGGCATGCTCTTCTCCACCTCGTCAGAGGTCTATGCACAGGGTGGATGTCAGTGTGACCTGCCAGGAGATGATCAAGGAGGACAATTCCTGTCACACAGAATCACAGAGTTGGGACGGCCCCACAGGGATCATCCAGTCCAACTCCTGGCCCTGCACAGGACCAGCCCCAAGAGTCACCCCCTGTGCCCCAGAGCATCATCCAAACCCTCCTGCAGCTCTGGCAGCCTTGGGGCTGTGCCTACTGCCCTGGGCAGCCTGGGCAGTGCCCACCACCCTCTGGGGGAACAACCTTGTCCTGAGATCCAACCTGAGCCTGCCCTGACACAACTCCAGCCATTGCCTGGGGGCTGTCCCTGGTACCCGCAGAGAACTGTCATTCCTGCTCACATCCTTGCCTGGTTGTGTAAACCTCTCATTTGTGGCCAACACATCTCTTGCTGTCCACACGCTGTAGATGTCCCAAAATCCTCCTGCCCCAGCATCCCTTAGATATGAGGTGAGGACCAAGACCCTTCAAGGAAATGGTTCCAAAAATTTCAAATATAGCAAAGAAGTGACTTTGGAAGAACTTTGCTGGAATTATTAACCATGGAGTACAGCAAGTGTCTTCAAATAATGTAATACAAATATTTAATGAAAACTATTTGTATAGTTTTAACTTAATGGAAAAAACAGTTGGTTTTTAATGCAGGGGTTGTCTCACTATGGGGTTGTTCCACCTGGAGAAGAGAAGGCTCTAAGGAGACCTTATTGCAGCATTCCAGTGCATAAAGCTGCTCCAAGGGAGCTGGAATGGGACTTGGGAGAAGGGCCTGGAGGGACAGGACAAGGGGGAATGACTTCCCACTGCCTGAAGGCAGGGATAGATGGGAGACTGTGAAGGAAATTCTTCCCTGTGAGGGTGGGCAGGCCCTGGCACAGGTTGGGCAGAGAAGCTGTGGCTGCCCCTGGATCCCTGGAAGTGTCCAAGGCCAGGTTGGACGGGGCTTGGAGCAACCTGGGCTGGTGGAAGGTGTTCCTGCCCATGGCAGGGGGTGGCACTGGATGGGCTTTAAAAGGTCCCTTCTAAGTCAAAGCATTCCATGATTGTATATCCCTTTCCAGCAGCACTGATGGCAGAGTCTTGGCAAGGAGCAAATGGAAACCTCCAGGAAAGGTTTGTCCATGTTTCTCCCACGAGGAGAAGCAGCCCTTGCCACCTGAAGAGAAGATCTTGACTGACCTTCAACTCTTTCCTCCCCGTCCCTTCCCCTGCCTGGGCACAGAGCTCGAGTGCCAGCACACAAAAGGTCTCCATTCCCACCATTCCCACCACGGCTTGCCAGGGTTCCAGGTCCACAGCAGAAACATCTCCTGCCAGGCAGGAACAGCTCGGAGTGATTTCCTGCTCTGCCAAGGAGACGTGGGTGCACCGGAGGGTGGAGGAGCCACAAGCTGGGGGTCCCCCAACCCCAGCAGGGCTCCAAGGGCCAAACTGGGATTCTAAAGACATTCCTGTCTGAGAGTGTGTGGCGCCTGGAGGTAGGAAGGGATTTTTAGGAAAGGGAAAACTCATGTGCTTCGTACATCCCTTCTGGAGGGGAACAGGGTGACCCTAAAGCTCAGCCTCCCCGTCTGTTTGGCTGTGCACTGGTTAAGGCCAGAGCAGCACAGTCATATCAGCTATGCTGTATAAAAGTAATTTATGAATTTATCCACTTCTTAACTTTCCATGTGCTGTCACATTTTTATTTTATATACAAATAAAAATATATTGGTGAGGAATGAGGCGCAATAGCTCCAGAATGGATGAAAACAATTTCACCAGCAGAGAATGAAGTGCAGGGGCTCAGCTGCGTGTGGGAATCCTCGGTCTCCTGTTAGTCAACGGGGGAATGAATCCTTCACTCTAACTAAATAAATAAAGAGACCAACTGCTTTGGAGAGAATAACATGTTGTATGTCAAAATATATTTGAATGGGCCCATGCCAGCACCAGGCTATAAAACTGCACAGAGCCTTGACTGCTGCCGTGCTCGGAAGCTTCACATTTCCATGTTCCTCAGAAATGCTCCTTAAACAGGTAAAGCAGTGGAAACGAACTTCAAAGAGCTGAGTGTGTGGCCCTGCTCCTTAAAAGGGAAGAGTGAGAGCTCAGGAAAGGCTGGTTTGGGGGGAGAGATGGACTCAGTGGTGGGAATGCTGTTGGGGATGAGGGGGTGAAACCTGGGCAGGGCTGGATGGTTGGAACTGGATGGGAGCTTAAAACACCTAAGGCAGACCAGCAGTGGGGTCTCTAAGCACATGTAAGCACATTCCCCTGTCCTTAGTGTGGATACTGAGGAGCAAACGGGTCAGTGTGGGATGCCAGAGCCCCCCACGGATCCAGGAGGAACGTTCCAGCTGCTGGTGGGGCTCAGGTCACCTCACCCCGAAGGTCCAATGTTGCTGCCAAGGTGCAGTGTAGTTCTAGTGATGGAATAGCAGGGAAACCAAACCCCTGCTCAGGCAGGGGGGCAGGCAGGGCTGAGGCACGGAGTTTGCAGGAGAACCATGGGTTTTCTGCAGAGATGAAAGGACTGGGTTTGCTCTGGGCAGTGCAAAGGGCTGGACAGGCATCGTGTTCTGGGGCAGCCACCTAAGCCCTAAACCAGGCTGAGCTGGGCAGAGCGTGGGGCAGGAGCACAGAAATCACAACCCAAACGCTTCTTAAAGGGCCTCAAAGCTCCTCCAGCTGGTAAGACAGGAGGCCCAGCTGACCCAGCCCTGGCTGCTAAATGAAAGAGGGATAGAAATCGGATAATCTGCACCAGCTGCTGGTGTTCTTTCACAAGCTCATTCCCTTCAGATGAAACCCTCGCAGGCTGGAAGGTGGCCAATTCCTGCTCCTCCAGGGAGCATCTGGAGGCAGCGCCAGCAGGACCTTCCCTGTTTCCTTAGGGCTGTTGTGAAACAAACTGTCACTAAAAGGGAAGCAAGGAAAGCTACTTCTGGTGCTTGGGGAGACGAAACACCCCAGAGGTGAGAAGAGATTCCTGCAGGAAATTATCACCTTGGAAAGGCTTTTGGATGCTGGGTGACTCCAGGTTGAGATGGAGTTCATACCTGTTTGAAAAGATTTCAAAATAAAGGAAAAAAACCTCCAATTTGTCTGTTCTTTTGGATGGAGAGAAAGCTGCAGCTTTCTGTGCTGCGTTTTAATCTATTTCTGAGAGAAATCTGATGGATGCAGCCCTTGGGTTTGAGTTTTAGTGTCAGACCAGTGCTTGTTGATGTTTAATGTCAATTAGGACAGACCCAGACTGCCCATCCCTGGGGGCTGGAGTCTGGAAAAGCCCCCTGGAGAAGGTTTTTCACTCATGTGATCATAATCCATTAAAAAAACCAAACCCCACAAACCAAACCAAAGTTACAAAATGCAAATTATAGACCTCAAAATACTCACTTGTACGTTACTGCAGAGATAAAGATTGGGATTGTGAACCCCCAAAGGGGCCAGACAAGAAATGAGAGTTTTCAGCATCGTTACAGCTGACCCTGGGGCTCTGACCCCTTCCCTGGAGCAGGTTGGGCAGGGTCCATCCTTGGAGGTTTTCAAGCCTGGACTGGATAGAGCCCTGACCAAACTCGTCCTGTGGCTTGCCCTGCTTTGATCAGGAGACAGGACCAGGGACATCCTGAGGGCCCTTCCTTCCTCAATTACCCTCTTACCTATGGATATCCCTCCTTGCAAAGCCGTTGCCTTGGTCTTTTCCAAGCCCCTAGAAATCCACTCCTCCTCCAGGTGCTCTTGGAACAGGATCCAGCAGCTCAGACCTGCCTGAAACACGTGGGGCTGAACTGGGCCAGGTGCAGAACAGGGGACTTATGCAACTCTCCCTTGCTTTTCCCTGTTCCACCCCGATTCCCACCGTTTGGCCACTCTATTTCCAGCTGCCCGGCCACTCCAGTGTTCTGAAAAGACAGAGGAAAAGCATCAAACACTTCACTTTGTGTCTTCTCTTGGGAGCTTTCCCTGCCCTCTTAGGTGCACACAGAAGGATCTCTCAGCACTTCTCATGTCCCCTGCTGATTGTTCCTCTTCTGATGCCCTTTCTTTTTACACCTGTGAATGTTCCTGTTATTTCTTTATGATGTTTTTTTCCCCAAGTTGACCCAATTTCCATTCTCTCCACTTGTCACTGAGCACCTTCTCTGCACTGGTCTGGTTTGACCCAATCACTCGATACAGTCCACTTGTCCTACTACCACAAGTGCCCTTGAATTATTTTCTCTTTATATTATTTTTTCCCCCAAAACTTACTTATCAAGTCAACTTTAAGACCACTTATCCTGTTTCATGGCCCTTCCTCCACCTCATCCTCAGTGCGTTTTTCATACCAGAGCCATTTCTGTGCTCCCTCTCCCAAATTCCCTTTGTTGGCAGCTGTTTGATGTGAAGGGCAACACCTGCCCCTCAGGATCGGCTCCAGTTTCTCAGGATGCAAAGTGGAACTTTTGCAAGAGGAAGAATAGAGGACAGCAAATTACCACCAGCAACATATGAATTGCAAATAATGAATGATGAGAAGCAAATGTTTGGTCGGGCACGCGCGACCCACTTCATGAATGAATAAAAGCAAACAGCCCCTCCCAAAATATCTAAGCAAACAAAAACCTGCTGACATAAATATTTGCAAATAGCGCAGCAGAGCCGGAGCCAGAGGGGTTTGCAAACACTGCCAAAAACACTCCAGCAGGCTCAGAGAGACTGGGAGCAGCTTTAACACTGGTACTCTGGTCTTTGGATCCATCTTTTCCCATCGGTTACATCCCTCGTGCTCCTTTCCAGGAAAGTCTTGCTGTTCTCTCTTCTTTCTTGACTCTGTGTGAAGAAATTCCCCTTCTAGCCCTTAATGTTGAAGTTTATGTAAAAAATAGAGAGGCAGAGGGATGAGACAACAAAGAACTTGGGTTCCTTCCAACTCAGAGCACTCTTTGATTTTGTGATTCTCTGATTCTAACTTCAAGCTGGGCAAACCTTCACATTCCTGGGTTCACAGGCCTTTTTCCAGTAAAAAGTCCGGGTTAGTTTAGTCATCACCAAATTCAAGTGACCAAAATGCACATTTTTATTTTTCAGCCAAAAGGCAGCAGCCAAGGTTTCATCCAGGCAGCAGCAGTGAAGGGCCACCCTTCTTTCCATCATCCTGTTTATTCTGGATCCTTTAAAGGAAACCAAGACATCCTCACTTTCAAATGCATAAAGATCAATTCTTAGGCTTCTCTTTCTTCGCTTGGTTTCCAGCCCAGTGAAGTCATTGGGAAAGTGTTGTTTGACGTGACATTTCTGGGCCGGTGCCCAAATGGATCACCAAAGCTGGCAGGAGCTCTCTGGGAGATGGAAAAGTACTTCTGGGCATCCATTGTGCTGTCAGGACTGGCAGAGCTGCCTTTGGGGAGTTCAGAGCTCACTCGCAGGGCAAAGCATCCCAGTCCAAGGAGAACTGTCCCTCCCTTCAGCCCCAGGACATGCCCAGGGCACAGTGCCTGTCACCAGTGCCATGGCAGGGATCACCCAGCGTGGCATGACCATGGTGAAACATCAGGAAGTGCCCAGTGACCCTCAGCAGAGCCGGACACCCTGGGATACTCAGAATATGCCCAAAGGCAGGGGCAGCTTGAGGACCTTGTCACTGACCAGTCCCCGGTGGTCTGGGTAGATCTTTAGATGTCTCCTCCTTTGCTTTTGTATTTCCCACTTTGCTCTTTATGCTAATCTTAAAGCCTTCAAACTGGGAGGAATGTCTAAATGAGATGAGAAGGCTGGAAGAGTTAGAAACTACACGAAAAAACTTCAGGATGAGACTAAACCAGCTCACGTCTCGTCTGACCCAGAAGCATCCAAAGACCCCAGAGGCCAAGTGAAGATGCCTCTTGGACTGCAGAATTCATGCATCCATCAACTAAAAACCCAATGAAAACAAAACTTCGGTGGAAAGTGAATTTTACAGTGACAGGATGCAAATTAAACAAGTAAAAAGTGTTTCCCCAGGAACTCTCTCATCTCGAGGTGGGAAGAACAGGCTCTCATACCCAGGGGACCACGCAGAGCCCACACAGCCCTGGGAAGGGAAATGCTGGAAAACAAGCCCAGAATGTTTGGAGGTACAGAACGGTGAGCAGTAATGCAAAGCGACAGCTCTTAGAGCAAACCCCTCTCCACCCTGGCTGCAATTATATCCCCTAATTACAGAGCACTGGAACAGCTCCCGTGTGCTAATGGAGTTCAGCTCAGAGCACCCTGTGTGTCAATACCAGTCCCACTGAACAGGGAAGGGGAATCAGGGGGGGCGAATGGTGCTTGGAAGGGGCACCACAGGGTCACAGAACATGCTGAGTTGGGAGGGACCCACAAGGACCATCCAGTCCAACTCCTGGCCCTGCACAGGACCAGCCCCAAGAGTCACTCCCTGTGCCCCAGAGCATCATCCAAACCCTCCTGCAGCTCTGGCAGCCTTGGGACTGTGCCCACTGCCCTGGGCAGCCTGGGCAGTGCCCACCACCCTCTGGGGGAACAACCTTGTCCTGAGATCCAACCTCAGCCTGCCCTGTCACAACTCCAGCCATTGCCTGGGGGCTGTCCCTGGTCCCCCCAGAGCAGAGATCAGTGCCTGCCCCTCCTCTGCCCCTCCTGAGAGAGTTGGACCTGCCCTGAGTTGTCCCCTCAGTGTCCTCTTCTCCAGCTGAACACCCCAAGTGCCCTCAGTGTCCTCACACGCTGCCCCTCCAGGCCCTGACCCATCTCTGGGTCCCTCCTTTGGACACTCTGCAATGGCTCAATCTCTCCCTTCCATTGTGTCCCCCCAAAGTGCCCCACTCTGGCAGGTGAGGCCGCCCCAGTGCAGAGCAGAGCGGGACAATCCCCTCCCTCTGATGATGCCCCCCAGGACAGGGATGTCCCTCCTGGCTCCAGGGCACTGCTGACTCGTGCCCAGCTGGACACTGACCAGCACCCCCAGGGCCCTTTGCTGGCACTGCTTTCCATCCTCTCCTTCCCAGTCTGTCCCTACCCTGCGGGTGGAGCTCCTGTTCCTGTGCATTCAGGGGACACAGTTCCACAGGCACCATTCCTGCTCCAGCCACAGCACCACACTCCCAACTTTAGGTCCAGATTCGTGGATTCAGCCCTGTCTGGGCAGAACATCTTTTCCTGTCTCACACTTCACAGGCACTAATTAATAAGGTTGTTATTTCTTTTGAAGATGAAAAAACCTTGGATAAACAGAGACTTGGTGTCTCAATTTTCCTGGTAATTTTTGGAATGTGTATTTCAGCTGGGGGTGCTCAGCATGGATAAGGGAAGGGTTTGGGGGGATCCTGAAGGCCCTTCCAGAGCCTTAAGGGAAGGAAGGAGAGGGATTTTTTGATATGGGTAGATAGTGCCAGGACACAGGGAATGGCTTCCCCTGCCAGAGGGCAGGTCTAGATGGGATATTGGGAAGGAATTGATCCCTGGGAGGGTGGGCAGACCCTGGCACAGGGTGCCCAGAGAAGCTGTGGCTGCCCCTGGATCCCTGGGAGTGTCCAAGGTCAGATTGGACGAGACTTGGAGCAACCTGGGCTGGTGGAAGGTGGAGGGTGGAACAAGATGAGCTTTGAGGTCCTTCCAACCCAAAGCATTCCATGATTTTATAGTTTTGTGATTTCTGCTGGCCAACCTGTGCAGGGATATGAGGCACGTGAAGGGCACCTGTGACACACAAAGGACACAATAAGCACAGACCACAGCACTGGAAGTTATTTCAGATTTCTTCCCTCTTGCAAGTACCCAATGAGCAGATTGTGAAGACTCTTCACTAAAATAAGTCTGCCAGTGTTCTGTGGGTGGCAGTGAAGCAACAATTTTCACTTCTCTATCTCTTCCTTCCCCGGAGAGGATATTTTTTTGGGAACACATTTAATTCTCAGCAGTCTAAAATTGTCTCGAAATTCCACGTTTCACAATGTGAATTGCATCTCACTTTTATCTCACTTTACAGGGGCTTCATTTTAATGCTATTAGTTTATATGATTCCTTGACAGAGCAGTAATAGAGTGGGATAATATGTACGGCTGTCAGTGTCTCACAGAATAACTGAATAAAATCTTTTACCTTCTGTAGAATTTTACCTGATTTTATTTCATTTTCATAACCACTGAGAATTGATTGAAACACCTTTTGCTTTTTTTTTTTTTTGAAAGGAAGGTGTTTTCTGGCCATTGGGATGAGTCAGTCTGAAAAACCACCAAGTGGCTTTTGGTGTCAGCACTCAGGGTCTGCTACTGTCACTGCAGAAGCTGTGGCTGCCCCATCCCTGGAGGTGTCCAGGGCCAGGTTGGATGGAGCTTGGAGCAACCTGGGATAGTGGAAGGTGTCCCTGCTCTTTCATGGGGTGGAACAAGATCTTTACATTCCCTTCCAACCCAAACCATTCTGGGATTCCATGATTTTAGGAACATTTCTCTCATCTTTCCCTGTAAGTCCTTTCATTTCTCTCATTAACTCAGCATCTTTGGCTTGTTCTGTTCTCATTTTCATGGTTCTTTATTTCCGTTGTGAGAATAAACCTGGATGTTTCCTCAGGTTCACCAGAGTGTGGTCCAAAGGCCCTCGAGGAGGGCAGACTCTGAATGCTGCCCCAGGAACAAACATCACTCCATGGGAATAACAGCTGGCTTGGGACAACACCAACTTCTCTCTGCCTTCATTTAGGAGTCCAAGCCAAAGCATTCAGCAGGACACTTCCAGTCAACTGGTATGGCCAGACCCCTTTCCTGTAGTATCAGGACATTGCTGGGTCTACATGAACTCCTGATGGAGCTTGGCAGAGTTTTCCATAAGGATTTGGTCTCTGCTTGTCCTCTGAAGGCTGCGAGTGACAGCCCCATCCTAAGGATGGTGCACGAGGTGGCAAGTCCCCAGTTTAGCTGCAGGAGGCCAAACTTGACTGAATAAAGTCCTCCAGCTGCCTCTTACCTGAAATGAAAACCATCCCAGTGCCTGTGATACTGGTTGGGGTATCATGGCATGAGGTGCCAGCAGGGAGGGGTCAAGCAGAGGATGTCCAAAGCTGATACAAAGCTGGCGTCTCCTGGGACACCATCCCCTAAACCCTTTAAAGTTCAACTACAAGCCAGGATTAAAAGGTTATGTGATAATTCATTGTGGAAAACTGCATCAAGACAAGCCACATAAAAAAAAAGCCCACCCAGACTTATGGGATTTGTTGGCCCCTCTCTATCCACACTGATAGTTTTTTCATCAGAGAGTAATCACGTTTGTCTGCCATGATTTCCTCCTCCCAGACTCAGCCTGACTCACACCTTTCCCAAACACACTTTCCTAAATGTGTCCTGAAGGTGCCCAAACCCAGCAGTTTCTCCAGTCCCCTCTCACAGGGGTTTGGCACTTGCAGTTCCCAGTAAAACTAATTACCTGTCGGAACAATGTGCAGTCCCACTGTCACCTGTGGTACTGAGATTATTAAACATAATGATCATTAATGGGTCTTTGATTCCTAACTTTGTATCTCATTTAAAGATGTAGTTCCCGAACCTTTGGGGCTTCACTGTGTTATACTGGGACTGTCTTAGTGGATAATATTTGCCGTAATGAAAACAGATGTGAAAAGACGTGGGCACTTCACCCCCCACTCTTTCAGTAACAAGTAATTTCCTGCTTTCCTGCCTCCCAACAACTCTGGTGATTTTCTTGCTGTGAAGATCACTAGATTATGACACTGATGTAATATGTGTTACACTGGGGATGATAACAAGCAGCACTGTGCATCGTTAGGGCTGAAAACATTCCCCCCAAAGAGGGGAGCACACGATTTGCCAGCAAAGTGCAGAGCAGTGACAGACCCTGGTGATGCTGCAGAATGCAGAGTACAACCTGACTGTCAGGGTTGGCTGCCACACTAATTACTGTGTCCTTGGCAGGTTTGCACGGGGTCATGGCCCATAAATCCATAGTCAGATACAGCCCCTGCCCCACGGGCAATGTTTGTGCAGCTCCAGATCGTGAGAGAGGAAGGTGGTGATGGAGCACGAGGGGTAATAACCCTGTGCAGCTCCTTGGGCAGGTGCTCATGACTTACCTTCATTTATCACAGTTGAACCCATCCCTGCTGGTGACACCCCCCTGAATTATCCCAGTGTCCATCTCTGAAGAGCCTCTGGCACTTCCTGAGGGGTGTCTTTGCAGACTTGGCTTTCCAAAAGAACATTGCATTTCCTTCTCACACACACAGCAGCCTCATGTTTGAATATAAAGAGGCCCTTGAAGGAAAATTCCCCACTTCTCTGCAAGAGAAGAGCCTGGGGGGTGATTCCCAAAGGATGGTTGTTCCCTGGTGATAATCCAGGATGCTGAATTGAGTTGCTCTGCTATGATGGTGGTTCCCATGGCTCATCTGAATGCAGCTGATGGAGAGCGTACAGGATCCTTTGGGTCCTCTTATGAAACCTGTAATCCAAGGAGACACTTCACTCCTGCTGCTGGGTCCCACAGCCCCCAGGAGCTGCACATTCCCTCCTAATCCATCATGTCCCTGGACCACGGCTCCTCTGGGAAGTTGGAGCTCTGCCACTCCTCCACAAACTATTACAGATACACCAAGGAGGGTGAAATGAGCATTGCCGTTATCCTGGGGAAAAATATCCCTGTTTTCCAGGACAAGTAAGTCCTTCAGTGGCCCAAGGATCCATCCTGCTGCACTGCTGCATCCTGGCCAGGTACTCTCATCTCAAGCCCTTGTTTCCAAACAAAAAAGTTCCTGAATTCAAAAGCAGCTCCAATGTAAGAGATCAAATCACAGAAACACAAAAATGGAATGGTTTGGGTGGGAAGGGACCTTAAAGCTCCTCTCGTTCCATCCCCCTGCCATGGGCAGGGACACCTTCCACTATCCCAGATTGCTCCAAGCCCCATCCAACTGGCCTCGGACACTTCCAGGGATCCAGGGGCAGCCACAGCTTCTCTGCCCAACCTGTGCCAGGGCCTGCCCACCCTCACAGGGAAGAATATTGTAAAAAACCTGGGTAAAGCTTCTCAGTGCAGGCACATGGATCACTTATTCCTGACATTAATTAGCCTCAACTAAGACATGAGTGATATTCTTACATTAGGAAGAATTTTAACAGAGAAAGGCTACTTATGACATGTTTCTGGAGTGAATCAATCACTTTAATTAACTCAGCCAAAATATATCTGGAAAAAATCCCAAAGACATTTTCAAGAGCAACCCCCTTTGTCCATCAGGGATCCTGAAGAGCTCAGTTTTCCCCCCATGTCTCTGTTGGACCTTTGCACCTTGGCCTCCCTGCCCCCCTCACTCTCATGCCTGGGACAAGAGTGTTCGTAGCAACAATTTCTTTTGTTTTGTTCCAGTCTTGGGTATCTTGACACTTTCCTTTGTTCTCCCAGCTGGGGAGATGGAATGGGTTTGTGTGGCCAGGCAGGAGCAGGTTTGCACGACCTGTGGCCCTGTGGGGGACCCACGTGAGAGCTTTGCCCGAAGGACTGACCCCGAGGAAGAGAGACCCACATTGCAGCAGTTTGGGAAGGACTGTCCCCAGTGGGAGGGACCCACACTGGACCAGTTTGTGGAGGATTCTTGCCTGTGGAATGGACTCACATCAGAGAAGTTCATGGAGAGCTGTTGCCTGGTGGGATGGAATCGAGTTGGAGAAGTTCATGAAGGACCATATCCCGTAGCAGGGACTCCACAGTGAAGCTTGGGAAGGGCTCCTCTTTCGGAACAGCACCAGGAACAACATGGGATGAACTGACTGTGATCCCCATTCCCATCTCCCTGCGCTGCTGGATGGAGGAGGCAGAGCATGGAAAGGAGGTTTTTTAAGATTTATTTTACTTCTCATTCTCCTGCTCTGATTCTGTTGGTAATAAATTCAATTACTATCTCCATTTCCAGTCTGTTTAGCCCGTGACAGGGCTCAGTGAGTGATGTGCCCTGGTCCTTATAACAAAGGTTCCTAAAAGTTGAGATATTTTCTCTTCTCTGTCCAGTTGCAGAGGGCAGTTATGGAGTGGCTTTGGTGGGTCCCTGGTGGCCAGCCAGGAGAGCAAGCAGGAGCTCACTGGCTCTGCATCCATCTGCTCGGGGTTCCTTTCCTTCCCTGGTGCCCGTGTGCTGGCTCTGCTGACTGCAGCACACTCATCTGTCTCCATGGTAACTTGGGAAACAGCTTCATCTCCAAGGGAACAAATGGACAAAAGGACCACGAGCATCACTGGAAGGCCCATCAGACACAGAATCGTGGAATCATTCAGACTGGAAATACATCCAAGGTCGTCAAGTCCAACCTTTTACCAACCCCCCTATGTCCCCAGGTAGGTCATCCACTCATTTCCTGGGCACTCCCAGGGATGGTGACTCCACCACATCCCTGGACAGTCTGTGCCAGTGCCTGACCACCCTTCCCATGAAGAAATTTTCCCAATACCCAACCTGAACCTCCCTGGAACAGTTTGAAGCCATTTCCCTGAGAAATGGGGAAATCCTTGATGCTGCATCAACAAGGGACCAAGGCTCCCCACGGGGGGTCAGGAGAGGGCCAGGAGAACAAAAGTTTTGCAGAGATTTGTGGCTGGATGCCCAAAGCCAGAACAAGATCTCCCAGAAGCAGGACTTTGTGTGGGAGCTTCCTCCTGGAGGGAACCTAAGGAGATGAGGAAATGAAGGAGCACGAGGAACATCCTGAGGGAGCATTCCACTCAAGTTACCTATGAGGACGCTTTTATTTCAGGGATTGAAGAGGAGGAGATGGCAAAAAAACAAGATAAAAAAGAAAATCACCAGCTGATTTGCCCAGCCTGGATGAGTCACTTTAAGCACTGCTTGTCTGCAAAGTTCCTGCAGCTTCCAGGGGCATCTCCATGGGTTTATGAAGCAGGACCTGGAGACTCCCAGTGTCCAAAGTGACCGAGGCACAAGCCAAACAAGCTGCAGCCTTGATTGTCCCAGGAGGTGGGAGCAGCCAGCCTTACCCAGCCCACCTCTCTCTACTTGTGCCTCCAGAGCCTCCTGCTGCTGTGCCTGCTGTCCCAGGGGATGGGGAAGGGGAGCTCCTGCAGACAGAGCTGTGCAGAAGGAATCTCCAAAGCCTCAGGGAAGGGATCTCCATCTTTCAGACCTGTCCTGTAGCTCAGACCTCACCTCACCCTCCACGCTGCAGCTGAAGATGTTCAAGTCCCAGTTCCAGGTCTGGAGGTACCAGGATGGCAAAAAGGGGTGTTGGGAACGGAGGGAGACCCCCTGAGCTTTCCTAAAGCTCCTTCCCAACCTCTCCTCCAAAAACACCCCCCCAGTGTGGTTGAGTCATTCAAGCAGTGCCCTGGTGCATGGCCTGTCTCCTTTTGGGGTGAGGAGACCAAAATCTCAATGCACTGGGGAGAGGAGAGTCCTCCTGCCCGGGAGAAACTCCCCGGACTGTTTCCATGAAGGTTTTCTCGAGCAGAGGTGGAAATAAGGGAGATAACAACCCGTCAATGACCCTCCTGTGTCTTTGATTCATCCAACAGGAGACCTGGCTTTCCCTAATGGCAGGAATTTGTTGTTCCTCCGTTTTTCAGGTTTCTTTGTCTATTGCTCTGGCTGAGGCATCTGCTGGCTTGGCACCCAGCTTCATTTGTGGGCTTTGTTGTGGGCCCCCAGCCCAACCCATCCCATCCCATCCCATCCCATCCCATCCCATCCCATCCCATCCCATCCTATCCAATCCCAGCCCAGCCCAGCCCAGCCCAGCACTGGGATATCTGGGTTGGGGCATCCCAGCTCTGTTCTGGTCAAGCATTTTTGTCTCCCTCTGAGCTGATCAGTTGAGGTTCCCCGTGGAATCCATACAGGCAGTGCAGACTAGGTGCAATTAATTCCAATTAAAATGATTGCCCGCATTTGATCTAATAAATCACAGTCCAGAAGCTCCCATTTTCCTCCACTGGGACAATGGGGAACAGGACATTCCGGGTGACTCTGCATTAAAGCTTCCCGTGGACTCTTTTCTCTTTGACCATGGTTTGTAGAGGCAGGAAAAAAACCGCCTCTTTCATCTGGCTAAGGATTTAGTTAACACAGGGCTCAACAGTTCTCCACTGAAAGGACTGGTGCAGGAATTCATTTGAAATTAGAAGTTGGTAAGAGTTGAAAAAATACCCCAAAAGAGAAAGATAAATCGGTTGGAAGAGGGAAGAGAGAGAAAAATGTGAAGACATCGAGCCTGTAGCGTGTGAATGGGTGTGTTTGCAGAAAAATAGGCCAAGCACAGCAGAGAAACAGCTTGAGGAGCTTTAAATGTAAAGGTGAGAGTGTGTGGCAAGAGAAAGGTGCCAGATGGCAACAGGGAGAGGGAAGATCAGTCTGAGTTTCAGGAGAGGGGCACAAACAGCTGGGAGGCAGCAGGACCATGGCCAGGCTCCAGCTGGAAAACCCTGCTCTGAACTGGGCATCACTGGAGCAGGGAGATGAGGGCACAGGGGAGAGGGGGCAGGAAAGAGCAAAATTCATGGCATGAAATGGGGAAAAATGAGAGAAATCAGTGGCTTGGAGGGCAGAGCAGGCAGAGCTGGGCAGGGTGGGGGGAAATGGATCCCCAAAAGAAGGGTTGCTGGGGGCTGATGCAGGCACAGGTTAGGATTGTCGGAGTGTCCTCTGCAGGGCCAAGAGTTGGACTCAGTGATCCTTGGGAGTCACTTCCAGTTCATTGCAGTGATTCTGTGATACACAGATGTGTCCAGGACGTACATAGGAAAAAAACCCCAAACAAACCACTTTTTTACTGAGGAAAATTGAATGGAACCATTCCCTGTGATCAGAGCTGTGGCTGGAGTCTGTTTGTTCTCCATTTCCCTGGGAAGGGAGAGCAAAGCAAACACCATGGAGAGCTCCCAGCAATGTGATGTCACGGGCTGCAGGACTCATTTCTGAGAGAGGGGCAGGTCCTTCCATCTTCTTCCACATCCCAAACCAAGCAGACCCCAAAGACAAACATCAGCAGGATCAGCCTGTCCAGGCCCTTCAAGGAGGACTGGATCATTGCATGGGACAGGCAGAAGAGACAGGAGAGCCTGAACAAAGTTTTGGGAATCCCATCAGTATTGATAAAGAAATGAAAAGGTTTTCCAGGGTAATTTCCCCAGCTTGTCCATGCCAGAGTGGTTGTTCAGAGGGAAATAATGCAGATTTGGGAGTGGAGTGGAAAGGGTAAATGGATAAATTGGAAATAAGGGGCAGCAGGGTGGGATGCTGGTGGCAGACCCAAACCCATCAGAAGACAAACTACAGACTCTCCAGCACTGGGTGCTGCAGAGGCTAAAATTTGATGGGAATCTTCAAGAAATAAGCAAAGCCAGGGATGAAACAGCCATTCAAAGTGTTCCCTGGATACAAGGGCACCACTTCCAGAAGGTCCCTGTGCTGCAAATCCCCAGAGCCCCCAAGGCCACACTGGGGAGGACCCTGTCACGGGGGGAGCGGGACCCTCAGCAAAGTTTATTAGAGAAGTTCCTGTTGAGTCATGAGGGGCAGAAAGGAGCCCTTTGCTTTCCAAACCCTTCTCAGAGAGGAGTCCAGGGGCAGCTGGATCCAATCCCAGTCCCAGGCTCTGTCAGGGGTTTAAGTCTGAGGTGGGGTTGAAGCTTTGTACAACTTTGTCCTGCAGGAGTAAGGATGGCAAACCAGAAATATTTATATCAAATGAATGACTTATTATGATAATGATAAGACAAAAATATCTTAATCACAATTATTTACTACACAGTATAGAAGCTGTAACTACTGTACAATGTAGTATAGGGCACTGTATCAAAGCAGTGATATCAAAACAATTATATTAAAGCTGGAAAAACCTCAAACAGTTATTAAGTAGAGATTGATGTCACTCCTTCAAACCAAGGACCGTGGGCAAATCTCTTTGGCTGAGCCTCGAGGAGTGACCTCGAGGGGTCCCCATCCAAGGGAGGAATTTCCACACACACCCCAAGGAGGGGATGTTGGAAGAACCTGCTGTTTGAAAGTGGGGCTGGACTTTCACGGTCCAAAGTGCTGGACTGTCAGTCAGGTGTCCCCAGGGCAGCTGTGCCAGCTCAGCACATCCAGATAAGGACACTTGGCCAGCTCTGCCACACCCTCACCGCAAAACAGGGCATTGTTGGAGTTGTCTGATCCCATTCCAGGCAGAGCATCCTCCTTCAGGGAGCAGTGGATAAGTTCAGTCAAAGGATATTCTGAGTTGGAAGGGATCTACAAGGGTCATCGAGTCCAACCCTCAAATGAATGGCCTGTGTGGGGATCAAACCCATGACCTTGGGCATCATTAGCACTGTGCTCTGTCCGGCTGAATCATCTCAAGATGCTCCTTTCCAACCCCTTCCACACTTCAGTTCCCCAGGGTGAGCCTGGAAAATACACAGAGAGCTGGGGTACACCCAGGTACCTTCTTTAGGAAGAAAAGCCTATTTTAAAGGTCATTCACCCCAAACAGCACCAGAAGGCTCTGCTGAGGATCCCATGGAATGACAACATCACTCTGGATTCACAGAATTGCAATTACAGAATCACAATATGGTTGGATTTGGAAAGGCCCTTCGGAGATCATCTGTTCCAGCCACCTGCCCCACGAGGGTGTCCCCAGTGTCCCCTGCCCAGTGTCCCCTGCCCAGTGTTCCCTGCCCAGTGTCCCCTGCCCAGTGTCCCAGCGCTGCTGGAGGAGCCAGCAGGACTCTTGGCTTGGCTGTAAATCACAGAAGAGAATTCCAGAATGATTTTTCAAAGCCAATGGAGAGTGGCAGAGCAAAACCCTCTGCCAGCTCCCCCAGTACCCGTGGGTGCATCCCACCAGTGCCCATGGATTTATGGGAGCTGATTCCATATGGATTCTCTGTCACCCCACCCTCTGTGCCCAGCAGGATGTCTGCCTTTCTCCAGCCTTCCCCTCTTGTCTCCAAGGGCTGGGATTCCTTGGGACTGATCTCAGCAGTGAAGACTGAGGCAAAGAAGGTGTTCAGTAATTCCACCTTCTCCATGTCTTCCATCCTCAGGACATCCATCAGATTCAGCAACAGCTCCGCATTTTCCCCGGTGATCCTTTTGGCTGATGATGTTCTTCCACCAGCCCTTCTTGTTGCTCTTGATGTCCTTTGCCAGCCCCAATTCCAGTTGCATCCCTGCAGTGCTGAGGGTGTGGGGCAGCTCCTAAACTCAAAGCCCTGAAGGGGCTGAGCAGGGAAAGAAGGGTGCGGGGGCTCCTCTGCCCCTCCTGCCGGGAGCACCAGGAGGGAGGAAAATGAGGATTCCCTGGGAAACAGAGTCCAGCTCTCAGCATGCAATGCAAACCCAGCCTGAGGAACCGAGTCATGCGCTGGCAGAGACCGAGTCTGCTGGAAAAATCTGTCCCACTGCTTTTGTAAACAGGAGCTGGTGCCTGGGAGAAGTTCTGTATTTCCCAGCTCCCAAAGGCAGGCAATGAGCCCAGGCTGGTCCCACTCCCATCCCAGCACCATGGTGGTGGGTCCTGGCAGAGCCAGTCATGCTCCTGCCTCCACGAACTCTGCTTTTCTTCTTCCACTTCAGCAGGGAACCAGAACACTTCTGTTTAAAGGCTATGGATGGCTGAGAACTCGTTTTTCATTTAATTCACATACACAATTTCACCAAGTGGGATGGAAATACATTTTCTTTTAATTCCCCACACTGGAAAAAAAAAAGCGAAAGCAACATTGGATCAACCAGGCTATTCTGTTTTAATAAAAGAAAAATGTTTCATTTCAATTTTAATTTTTTAAAAAAGCTTTTCCTAGATAATTTAAAATAAAATAAATGATGCAAAAACAATTTTGGAAAAAACAAACCCAAATATTCCCTTCTGAGAGGACCGAAATATTTTAATTTTCTTCAGTGTTACTTCAGAGCTAAAAGCCGAACTGTCTTACAGAAATTATTTGACTTTCAGTGCAGATGGGAGCAGTCACCCTTAGGATTTCTAGTGAGTGCTCCCTGGGATCTTTCTGTAATGTTGCTCATGAACTGACAAAGGCAAGACAGAGGTTGTGATGTGGCAGCTCCAACCTCAGCTCAGGAGCCTAATTTTCAGCTTAAAATTTTCTTAATCATGAAAAAAACCTCCTTTCTATTGCCTTCTTTTGCTCAGCTTCCCTACACTTCTCAAGGAGGGTGTAGGAAAAACAATGGACTGCACAGCCAGGAGGGGCCCAGGCCTTGCTGAGCAGGGATCACATCCCTCTTTACATCAGAGAGGAAAAAGCAATGTATTCCCAAAGGGAATGTTGCTGCAGCTGGGGATTATCCGGAGCAGAACAATGGACAGGTCAAAGCTGTGGTCCTTCTGAAGGTCTGTGGCTCCCACCCCAGGGGTCTGGGTGGTGATGTGCCCACTCTCAGGTACAGAGGAGCGAATCTGGATGCCCCAGCTCTGCCAAGGTTCTTGCGTGTCCCTCACTGTCTCTTGCAGTGCAGAGCCCCCCGAAGGGGAGCCAAATGCACACAGGATCTCTGAGTGCCAACCTCCAGCCTGACACAGCCACGTCACAGCCCTGGGTGTAGGGGACAGTCACCTGGATATGGACCCCGACATACCCCCTATATGGACCCAGACATACCCCCTATATGGACCCAGACATCCCCTCTATGTCATAGAATCCCAGACTCACTGAGGCTGGAAAAGCCCTCCCAGCCCATCGAGCCCACCCTGTGCCCGATGCCCACCTTGTCACCAGCCCAGAGCACTCAGTGCCACTGCCAGTCATTGCTTGGACACCTCCAGGAGTGAGGACTTCAAACCTCCCTGGGCAGCCCCTTCCAAAGCCTGACCACCCTTTCCATGAAGAAATTCCTCCTGATGTCCATCCTGACCCTCCCCTGGTGCAGCTTGAGGCTGCGGAGCTGTGCTGGGCAGCTGTTTAGGGGGGTTAAATATGACAGTTCTAGTGATGTGAGGTGTGAAGTCTTTCCCTGATCCAGAAAGTGCTTCCCACCCACCTTCCCAAGGGACATGAGGGCATCGTTATTCCTTCCCCTGCCCATCACAGCTCTGTAACTTCCCCCTGTTCTCCCTTTTGGCCCCAGGAGCTGTGTTTTGTAGGGCAGGTGCTGCAGCAGAAACCAGCAACCTTGGCAGGGTTTGAGACCTGGAGGGGCCAGGAGCACCCAGCAAACACTGGGCAGTGGGTGATACACAGGGACTGAACTTCTTTACATCCTGTTATTTCTCCTCTTCCCAGCTGTTTCCTCCAGATCCTGCTATTTCTCTTCCTGCCCACTGTTTCTTTATCCACCTGTGACACCACTGGAGCAGCCCCCACAGTGCCCAGCTGGAGCAGGTCCAGAGGTGTGGGGATGCTCCAGTCATGTCTAAAGGATGCACAACACGGTCAGTGCGTGAGAGGAACCCCCCAGGTGTTGCCTCTGAGACCCCAG
The DNA here is from genome assembly GCA_013396735.1 of Grallaria varia. Taxonomy (NCBI): domain Eukaryota; kingdom Metazoa; phylum Chordata; class Aves; order Passeriformes; family Formicariidae; genus Grallaria; species Grallaria varia. The sequence continues at coordinate 156,929 of VWZG01001785.1, forward strand.
GCCAGTCTCAGCAGGGATAAGCACTGTGGGGACACAGATACTGGTGTGGAATACCTAAGAGTGGGAGGTGTCACTTGGGCAGACAACGAGCACGTTGTCACACATGAAGGTTTCTTCTTCTGAGTTTGTCCAACCAACTGGAACCACGGGATTTAACAGATGAAAGGGTCAAGTCCTGCCCATTGGGAAAACAGGAGGAGCTTTTTTCTATGGACCTGTTATGACCCACCTGTGAAGGAAAGAGGAACTCCGGTTCCTGTTGATAGATCCCGTGGGGTGGATTAGAATGAAAAGCTCTGAGTGACCAGTGTTTGTAAATATATCTCTGTAGGATTCGCTTTACAACAATTTGGTTGCAACGGAAAGCAGGGATGGAGACATTTGGATTATTATTATTATTATCCATAGTCATCTGGGAATAGGAACGCACTTGAGAAAATGCCTAAGGGAAAAGGAGAGGAAGAAAGAGAAAGAAAGGATAAGAGACAAAAGGTTCATGATCGCCACTCACAGAACTATGACCTGACATGATTGTGGCACTGTTGGTCACAGTGATGGTCTTGATCTGTGGGGATGGGAAAAGAAACCTGTGAAACACAAAGGGTTAATAAATGTTCAGGCCAGGTGGGAACCTGGTACCTCTCCTGGGGGGTGGGAGGTTTTGGTCCTCTGGTGGAAGGCCTCAGGGAATGAGTCTGGGGGCGCCTTGGGGGTCTTGATGGTTTATGAGCCTTCTAAGACATGACAGTTCCTCTCATGCCAGAGCAGCTGAGCCTCTTATGCCCCATCAGATCTTCCCTGAGGGGAGGGGGGGATTTTTACAGCTGAGCAGGGTGGGGTAAGGGACAACAATTCCCATGACAGAAGGCACCATCCTGCCTTGCCTTGCAGGATTTGGCTTTTACCAGCCCCAAGCCAGGGCTCAGCAGAGCCCCCTGGCACCTCCACAACCATGTTAAGTCATCAACCATCACCAGCCCAGTGTCCCAGAACCAAGGATTCACCAATTAGAAACAATGCAAGAGGGCAGAGATCAGCATCAGTATGAATTGTTGATGTCACCCTGGACTGATCGTGTGAGTTGTGAAATCCCACAATTCCCAACAATTTTTAGCAGAGCTAAAGAAGTTTTAGTACCACAGACAAAGCAACGGGGAGAATTTGCTTGTAGTGTCGTGCCTGGGCTTGGTCAAAAAAGCAGTTTGAACTTGCAGGAGGAAAGAGGAAAGCTGATGGATCAGGCAGCTGGGGGGAGTGGAGCACCTGCCTCAGGAAAACTCACTTTGAAAGCTTTGCTTTGTCAATATCCAAAATGACTTTGAGGGCTTAGGTGATGGTTCTTAATATAAATACATCTAGGGGATAATATCAAATGTGGAAAAGCTATTAAGGGATAACACGGAAATAGATCAAGTAGATATAAACCAGCCATGAGTCTGGCAAGACTGGAAATTAGAAGATTTCTAACTATCCAAAGAGTGAATTTTTTCCCCTGCTGTCCAAAACCCATTTGTCTGTATGGAGATGAGAAGAAGGAGACAGGAAGGAAGGAACATAAATTATAAGAAGATGGAGCTGTTGATGAAAGGAGTGGTTTGATAGAGTGGAAATAATTCTGGGGCTGGAAGTTAAAGGCCTTGGGATGTGATTTATTGCTATTTCAGTGGACGGAGATTTGATCATTGCATGCCAGGAGCACTTGCCTGTGCTATATTTATATCACATCAATCCTAAATTTTGGGCTTCTGTTGGTCACTTGTGTGGTTTAGGAGACGCCTCATTCACTCCTTGGGTCACAGCTCATCTTCTGGCCCTGCTTTAGCCTTTCCCCGAGGTGGTGGCCACAAAGCCCAGCTCCAGAGCAGGGCTCACCTGGGGAGTGACAGCCTTGGGTGTGAGGGGTGGCTGTGTCTTGTTTTGTCACCTGGGACTGGAGTGCTCCTCATCTCGGGGGCTGGAGTTGCCCTGGCAGGGGCCAGGATTGTCAGGGGGTTTGTTGGAAACGGTCTAGTCCTTGATGCCACTTCTGAGGAACTACCTCCATGAATTCCCGGCTATTTCAGGAGCCCAAGGGACTGGTGGTGGCAGGGCCAGGGCTGGGAAGTTCAACAGATGGGGATTTACTTTTTTATGCTGCATTTGTGCAGGCGATTGTTGGGAGGTGGTTGGTGGGCTCTGGTGAGAGGCAGTTTGTGAAGAGAACTTCTTCTGACCCTTCTAACCCTAGCCAGGATCATTTTAAGGGATCACAGAGTCACAGAACCATGGAATATGCTGAATTGGAAGGGACCCACGAGGATTATCAAGTCCAATTCCTGGCACATCCCTGAGAGTCAAACCGTGTGCCCCAGAGGATCATCCAACCCTCCTGGGGCTCTGGCAGGTTGGTGCTGTATCATTTCTTGGATGCAGGACTGCCTCTGGTTTAAAAACCCCTCCTTTGACTAGTTCTGGCTTGGATTTGCTCAGTCATGAACCATGTTTTCCACTATGAACCTCATGGAGGTTCACCTCACCCTGACTGAGGGTCTCACTCCCATAAACAGGCAGCTGAATCTGCCAGAGTGAGACACGGGAGCCTGTGAGAGGAGAGGACACTCCTGGGCTGGGCTGCACCCCCATCCCAGCTGGGCCTGAGCACAAAGTCTGGCTCTTCTTGGGCTCCAGACCCACCGAACACCCCAAACTATTCATGTCACACCAGGTGTGGCCCCACAAACACGTCTGGGGCTTGGAGGAGATCAGGGACACTGCTGGGTCCAGAGCTGAGCACGAGTCAATAAGACATGCTCCGAGTGGCCTTTCCTGCTGAACGATTGCAGGGTTCGGTCTGTGTTAGGGTGTAAAGGTTACAGCAGCACAGGGTGGTCAGAGGGAGGGTTTCTTTGAGGAGGAGAACAACACCCATCACAGTGACCATCTCACAGACCTTTGCCAGCTCTTCCCCAGCCTTTTGCAGAGGTCCCCTGTTGGGAAATTTCTTGCAGAAAATGGACATGTGAGCGACCCTGGAACTTTAGATGCAGTGATGCTGCCAGGCCTTTAAGACTGCAGTGAAAAGCTACTTTTAAGAAGCCTCTGTGGAGATCAACAGGGAGAAGAATGTAAACTTAGAGAACCTGCAGCAGAAGATTGAAAAACAACAACCACGGAGAGAGATCACGAGGACTTTGTTTTACACCAAAAGAGTTGTGTGTTATTGGCATTAACCAGTCCCAGGGTGGTTTGCAGTGTGTGTGCAGTGTGTGAGCTCTCTGGGTTATTTAAGGGGTGTTTTCACGACAATAAACAGCATTACCTTGATCATATTGGTCAGTTCGTGGTGTCCATGAGTTTCCCTCGCAATATTCCCCCTGTGTGGTACCTTTTTGCACAGGGGGATGCAGAAGGTGACCGAGCTCACAGGGATGAGGCACAACTCCAACCCCCACCAGGCAGTTCATCCTGGAGCCAAACTACTCTGAGCCATCCCTTCCACTCTTGTCAGTTCTCATCAAAACGCCATTTCTACTTCAAACCATGTTTGCAGCTCTCTATTTTAACTTCCAAAATATTTTCAACAAATATTTATCCCACTAATGACTAAAATTAAGCAGCAGCTATTTGTTTATAAACATGTTCGGATGCAGCAAAGTCTTGGGAGCTCCTTCATTTTCATTCTAATAATAAAAAGTGAAGTGACCAATGATCTCAGGGACAGGGTGGGATTGTTGGGGTGTCTTGTGCAGGGCCAGGGGTTGGACTGATGATCCCTGTGGGTCTCTTCCAACTCAGGACATTCCATGACTCTATGACTGCAGTCAGTGACATATCTGCCTCCTGGTTCTGCAACCCCCTTCTGTCTAAAACATTCCTCCATGCCAACCAATTTTTATGATTTTCTCAAGTTTAGCTGTTGGAATTCAGTTCCCCTTTGCAATTTGCCCAATAGGATCCAGATCTCCCCTTTCCTTATTTCCAGAGTGGCTTGTTTTCCTGTTCACAAGTGGGTCCTGGTCTTCTTCAAAGGCTGGGCTCGATGATCTTGAAGGTCTTTTCCAACCTAAATGATTCCAGGATTCAATGACTCCATGATTCCTTTTCCAACATAAATGGATTCCATCCTGGGTGTGCCTCACCTTTCACTGCCTTCCCCAGTTTTTCCTGCCACACTGGACAGAGATCAATGTCCACAGAAGTTCTTCTGTGCCTTGGTTTCCCACCTGAACATCTCAACTTCTTTCCCCGTGCTGGTCCTCACCTAAGGTCTGGGTTTGGGAGATGGGATTCAGAAGGATCTCAGAGCTTCAGAGGGATGAGACACACAGGACTGAGGTGTTGGGCCACATGCCCTGGCTGATTCACACCCACTCAGGATCTCTCCTGTGTGACCCAATACAGTTCATCCATCCCCTTTTAAAAAGAGCCAACATTTTGGAGTGTAGCAAAACAGTAAAACCCAACCCGTGGCTCTGGGGTAGATTTCCACAGCTCCCATTTTCCAGGGGGAATCTCCTGATTTTGCAGCCTTTGTCTCAGAGCTGAGCAAAATTTATAGCAAAAGAAAACTTCCCAGGTCTCTAAATTATTCTTGTAATGATATATTGTAAACCTGCCCCACCAAACAATTGGCTTTGTTGTTTTACGTTTATGACAATGATGATTTAGACCTCAAGTGGGAAATAAAATCTGAAGATGTTAAGTTCATTGTAGAAAAATACATTAAGAAGCCATTTTTTCAGGCAGAGCAGTGGGGAAGGAGAGCACAGTGGTGGTTGTTGCAAGTGTCTTGGAATACTCATTATAATTTCCCCAGTTCAGCTGAGTGTGCCTGTCAAATATGTGTGGAGTGGAAATTCTGCCCTCCCAGCCTGAACTCGCTCTGGAAGTACATTAGATGTCTGTCATTCCCGTGGGCTACCAAGATTTATCTGGGAATTCATTGTATCTAGTCTGTGGGGTACGAGACTCGAAATCAATAATTCACATGTGGTCAAACAGTGCTGACAAGATGCGGAGGTGAGGGACACTACAGTTATTATCTGAGTAGCAAGAAAAGAAGTCTCTTCCCACAGAAAATCATGACTAAAAGGAAAAAAAAATTATTCTCAGATAAATGTAATTGCAAATGCAAAAATTTGTGAGGAAAATCTAAACCATTGTTTTTAGCCAGTGTATTCTGAAATGCCATTCTTGGTGTGTCCTTCAGGCTGCTGTTATCGACGTCCCACGTGGTGGGGAGCAGCTTCATGGCATTCCCAGGGGCACCAGGCACAGGGACAGGCTGGCAGGAGGAGCTGTGGCCACACCAGGATGTGCAGGAGCTGCGCCAGCACTGGGGTTGGGTGTCACCGCAGAGTTCCAGCCCTGGGGAGCTCAGCCAGGAGAACGTTTCCGTGGAGCATCTGCACATTCCACACACACACAAATTGGTTTAGACAAAGCCCCGAGTTTCCTTCAAAACCCGTTTGAAACAGAATTTTTAACGAGCCTTTTCTGTATCATCTCATCATGTGAAACTCCAGTGGCTTTCCTTTGCCAGGGTCTCCTATTCCATCTCTTTGTCTGCCTGCTGAGCCCAAAGCCATTTTCTCTCGTTGTGCATTCTGCTTTTTGCAGAGGACATAAAACACGGTGCTCTCATTCTCTCTGTTCAATACTCAGCCCTCTTAGTCTTCTTTCTTACTTTTTTTTTTCTTTTTAACAGTAAATAAAAAATACAAGTGGAGAAAGCTGCTTTTCCTTTGTGTATATGGAAAACAAATGAGGAGCCAGCAACACCCGGGTACGTTCCTGTGTGTGTTTAAGTAACTCTGAACCTGCTTTTTTCAAAGCATATTTTTGAAAGGTCTTCCAGTGTGTATTAAAGTCACTTAGGAGCATTAGTGACACCACTCAAGGGGACTTTACTTCATAAATTAGCTGCACTCCTCGCTGACAGACGCAGCAAATGGAAAAATGAGAACGCTTTGTGCACTGAAAAGCCCAAGCTGATGGAGATGTTGTTTCTTGGAAGGGTTGACGACTCGATGGGCGGGTAATTGAGATTACTGGGCAGTTTAAAAGAGGGGGATATATGTGACCGTGCTCATCCATCCGTGTTAAGCAGGTAGTTCCCTGTTGCCATGCCAACAGGGGCTGGATCTGGGATGCAGGGAAGTGCAGAGATGGGGGTTGTGTTCAGGCCCAGCATCGCTGGCCAGGTCAGGGAGGGGATTGTCCCGCTCTGCCCTGCACTGGAGCGGCCTCACCTGCCAGAGTGGGGCACTTTGGGGGGACACAATGGAAGGGAGAGATTGAGCCATTGCAGAGTGTCCAAAGGAGGGACCCAGAGATGGGTCAGGGCCTGGAGGGGCAGCGTGTGAGGACACTGAGGGCACTTGGGGTGTTCAGCTGGAGAAGAGGACACTGAGGGGACACCTCAGGGCAGGTCCAGCTCCCTTTGGAGGGGCAGAGGAGGGGCAGGCACTGATCTCTGCTCTGGGGGGACCAGNGTGACCCTGTGATTCTGTGGTCATGTCTCAATGTCCACTGTTTTTGGGAATGCTCCAGCTCCTGACTCCATGACAGAAACACCAAAGGACTCCTGTCCAACTCTCCTGTAAGGCTGGGAGGATTCCAGTGCCCCAGGACAACAGTTTCCTCCCTCAGGCCACTCTCTGGCTTGGAAGATTTCCAGCATCAAGGTTGTCCCACTGACCCTCCAGACCTCCCCTGCAGTCCCTGCTGAGGGTCTGCTCTCTCAGCCTGCACTCCCAAGGGTTCTGCAGTGATGTCTGCACAGTGCAGCACTGTTTATCCAGATCCTCTCTCCCTACCTCATGGCCAGAACTCCTGGTAGATTTTGGCATGTTGTCGATGTTGTCCTCCCATGTTTGGCATGTTGTCCTTCCTTCCTTCCTTCCTTCCTTCCTTCCTTCCTTCCTTCCTTCCTTCCTTCCTTCC
>VWZG01001786.1:0-12762 GCA_013396735.1 Grallaria varia
ACCCTGGTAACAGAGGACACAGAAAAGACAGTTACTTAATGTCATCTTTGCATTGGTATTCACTGACAAGAAGAAGGTTCCTGCCCTCAGGAATCTCTGACCCAGGAGACCAGGGTAAAGGAATGTTGCAAGAAAGACTTTTCCTTGGTCAAGGAGGATTGGGTTAGAGAACACCTAGGAAAACCTGACATCTACAGGTACATGGGCCCTTATGGGATGCACCCATGAGTGCTCAGAGTGCTGGGGGACACCATAGTGAGGCTGCTCACGATCATCTTTGAAGGGTAATGGAGATCAGGAGAGGTGCCTGAGGACTGAAGGAAAGTACTTGTCATTCCAGTCTTCAAAAAGGGCAAGAGGGAGGACACAGAGAACTACCAGCCCATCAGCCTCACCTTCATTCCTGGAAAGATAATGGAGCGCATCATTCTGGAGGCCATCCCTATTCACATGGATGACAAGAAGGTGATCAGGAGTAGTCAGCATGGATTCACTACAGGCAAGTCATACTTGACCAACTTGGTTGCCTTCTATGATGAAACAGGTACGTGGAAGGATAAGGGGAGAGCAGTGGATATTGTCTACCTCAACTTCATCAAGGCTTTTGGCACCGTCTCTCACAACATCCTCATAGGCAAACTCAGGAAGCGTGGACTGGCTGGGTGGACAGTGAGGTGGACTGAGAACCGGCTGAACAGCAGATCCCAGAGGGTCATGATCAGTGGTAGAGGGTCTAGTTGGGGGCCTGTCACTAGTAGTGTCCCAATGACTTGGATGAAGGGGCAGATGCTTCCTCAGCAACTTCACCGATGACACAAAGCTAGGAGGAGTGGCCGATACCCCAGAGTGCTGTGCAGCCTTTCAGAGGACCCTGACAGGCTGAAGAGATGGGCAGAGAAGAACCACCTGAAATTCAACAAAGGCAGAGTCCTACACCTACAGAAGAATAACCCCATGAGCCAGCACAGGCTGGGGGCTGATCTGCTGGGAAGGAGCTCTGGGGGTCTTGCTAGACACCAAGCTTTCCATGAGACAGCAGTCCCTTGTGGCCATGAGGTATCCTGGGTGCATTAGGAAAAGCACTGCCAGAAGGTTGAGGGAGGTGATCCTGTCACTTTACTCAGCCCTAGTGAGGCCACATTTGGAGCACAGTGTCCAGTTCTGGGTTCCTCAGTATAGGAGAGACATGGAGCTCCTGGAGTGGGTCCAGCGCAGGACAACAAAGATGATGAACGNACACTTGGAGCAGAGTGTCCAGTTCTGGGTTCCTCAGTATAGGAGAGACATGGAGCTCCTGGAGTGGGTCCAGCGCAGGACAACAAAGATGATGAACGTACTGGTACATCTCTCTTATGAGGAAAGGTTGAGAGAGCTGGGCTTGTTCAGCCTCAAGAAGAGACATTAAGAGATCATATCAATGTATATAAGTATCTGAAGGGAGGGTGTCAAGAGGATGGGACCAGGCTCTCTTCAGTGGTACCAAGCAATAGGACAAGAGGAACGGGCAGAAACTGATGCACAGGAAGTTTCACCTGAACATGAGAAAGAAGTTCTTTACTGTGTGGGTGACCATGCACTGGAACAGATTGCCCAGAGAGGCTGTGGAGTCTCCCTCACTGGAGATATTCAGAAACTGTCTGGACACAATTCTGTGCAATGCGCTCTGGGATGATACTTCCTGAGCAGGGAGGTTTGACCAGATGACTCACTGCCATCACTTCCAACTTGACCCATTCTGTCATCCTGTGATCAGAAAACCTTGTTAATATGAAGGGACAACTGTGATGATACCTTCCGAAAGGAAATGCTCAGGCACACTCAAAAGCTATGAATATAAGGAAGCCATTAAAGTAATACACACTCAAGCCTCAAAAACAGTTTCACAAGTGTACATAACCTGATGGGACTTCAACTCTGCTGATTCTTCTGACAGCCACAGACATTAATACTCTGCTTTCACATCAAGCAGGAGCTGTCAAGAAATTCTTATTTCAAAATTTATCAGAAGACAACAGTGGAGTATCTGGGAGATGTGTAGAGCATCAGTGTAAAGAGATGGCATTGGGACAGCTGGAAGATCAAGAAAATCAAGCCCTGCCTGAGAGAGGGGTATAGGTTATGGGGCTGCACAACTAAGCAGCCTTTCCAGCAGCAGCAAGGGCAATATCCCTGCAGACACTCCAGAAGCATCTACTGCCCATGGTGAAGCTCTGCTGAAATGGAGATATAGAGCAGGGTGAAGAGCTGTCACTGCGAGATGGGAAGAGGTGCACGTTTACCTCAGGACATTAAATAAGCCTTGCTTCTGTGGTGAGTGCTGCAGGGTCTGTCAGCACAAGTGAAGACTTTTATTCTACAGGGACAGCCCATATTCTGGTAGAAGTATTGTAACATTTAGTAAGCCTGAGGTTGCTGGGATTAAGCAGGCTCAGTGAGAAGGATGCAAAGCCCCTGCTTTCCTTCCCCCACAAGCATGCCCCCAAAGGGAAAGGTGCCCAATTTACCTTCCTTTTTGCTTCAGCAATGTCAGCTGTTATCAGCAATTAGGAAGCAAAGCAAATGACTGTGATCTAGTTGGGGACAATCCAGAGTAATTTTAAGGCCCAGGAGAGCAAAAAATGTTACAGCCAGAAGACAGTATTTTAGAGGGTTTTTTTTGGTTTCTGTTGTTTGGTTGGTTTGGTTTGGGGGTTTTGTTTGGTTTGTTTTGGGGTGGGCTTTTGGGGTTTTTTTGTTTGTTTTAAGGCAGAAGCAGAACCGAAAATCTGAGACATCACACACTGCAACTAGCAGAACCCCATAAACACAACATCCTATGACCTAAAAAGCACCATGTGTGCCTTGATGGCAAAACTCATTCTTACCTAGAAGTTAGCTGGTGTTCTGCTGTAACATGGAACACAGTTCTACAAAGTAAACGCCTCTTGATTTCTTTACTCACTAATATTTCTTCATTACATATATGATTACATACATAATTACATACATGTTTTTCTATTCTCTCTCATTTTTACGGAAGAATTACTTCAGAAAATAAGGACACTAAACAGGTTTTGAAGGACCAAGGCTCATATTCTTCTCACTTGTGAAAGACATTCAAAAAACTTAGGCATTTTAAAAGAACTAGGCTCTACAGTAAGTCTACAAGTAGAACATCACTTTTAAAAGGTCGCACCATTGAAAATAAAATGCAAAGAAAAAGCAAAATTAATAAGAAAGTAAGGAAAAGGAACTCAAAAGGTTAATAATCTATCCTTTAAACAAAAAAGGCAATCTACTTTTTCTCATTAAAACCTGACACACAGCACTAACTGAGAAGATTATGTTGTGAAAACATACTGCATTGCATGGTAATGCTTGATCGAGATCAGCAATCAGGAGCAAAAAGAAAGCACTGTTTCGTGATTATAATAGCAAATTCTGGAAGACAACCAAATACATCATCTGGCAGCTCAACAGCTGTTACAGCTTGGTAGTAATACCTTGGCATTTGCTATAAGCTATAACTTGAAAAAATTGATTTCTCATCTGCTAGAAACAAGAAAATGTTCTCCTTTTAACATTTCTGAAGTTTCTTTCACTAGAACACCAAGGTAATTGATCCACTTTGTTTTATTTTGGTCAAGTTTTACCCTTGCTGCTAAGCTAATTGTGTATTAATTAAGCTAAAAAAATAAGTTTGAGGGAAAAACACAGAGGGCAACATAAATAAACGTGTTCAGATAAATCCCATTTTGATGACACACTGGGTATTAGAGAGCAGACAATGTTTCTAATTCTCCTCCTTGCTCATTCGCACAGCTGTGATCAGTCAGTCATTATTATACTCCATTCCTGCCTGGAAAAGGGACATTTTCAAAATAAACTTTAGTTTCTTTCCATATGTTTTGCAGTTAATTAAGCTTTCTTTTTCCAAGTCAGAGGGAGTATATAAGGATGCAGGACTGAGACAACAATGCTGAGAAAAAACAATACTTGACAAACCCAGTCTTTAAATTACTATTGGATATAGGATAGGAAGAGAAAGAAGGAAGATGTTCATTGCAATTTGTCTAACTATTTGAAATCGTTAAAGAACTTGTTCTGTGTTTACATAAGCTCTCCAAAAAGATAAGTTTTCTAAACACACAATACTTTATTCACCTTACAGTAAGTATGCATCATAACAATGAAATGGACCACTTAGAATCTTTCAGCATTTCAACTATTCAAGTTATTTCAGGGTTAAGTAAAAGTAATTCATCATAAATATTTTAGATTCTAGCATTTTACTTAGACTTTGAAGTGTCATAAACAATATTTCTCAGAAATCAATATTGGCACGGTACATCTGTGGGGAAAACAACAACATATACACAAAGGTGGTTTAAGCTTTCAAAGAGATCTCTACCTTTACGCCTAGTGCAGTTTTCTTGGCCTCTGCTTTTAATCTTGCAGCTCTTAACATAGGCCTGGTTTTCTTATAATCTTGTTTTCCTAGAGTAAAAAAGCATATTTAATGACAATGATGCAAAAAGAATATAAATAATGTGAGCATTTATTTCAGTTAAAAAGTCATCTCTAACATTTTGAAAACATCCCACAGTACATAATTTTGAATAGCACCTATTCTGTAACACAGGGACTCAACCCATGGAACAACAGTCCTTAAAACAGACAATGATAGCAACACACAAGAGCTGACAAAGCAGCGTAGCACCTATTACTCCAGAGCAACATCAAAATACATGTATAGATAGATACCCACTACTACAACGTTTATTAAATTGTTCAGTAAGCATCAGATAGCAAAAAACTACATTAAATGTGGATAATTTTTCCTTCTGATTTAAATCAAACCAGAAATTTACATTACAATTTTTGCTGGTTAGTTATCTCTAATGCATACATAAATGTGCAATACAGGCCATTCTGGTGAATGTAAATATTTCATTAATCTGAACGGGAACATTATTTGCAGGTATCAGAACTCACAGATATGCAGGTCAGTCCAAGTAGGTGCAAATCATTGCTCGACATCATCTGCTTTTAGAAACATGTTACACAGAATCTTCTAGAAGGACTTTTTAGAAGTTACGAGGACTATCTCTGGCAACAACAGAACACAGCCAAGTGCTTGATTACCGTGAGTCTATATGAATTGAGTTCAGAGGAGGTCACGCAGTATTGAGGAAAGGTATAAATCATTTAGCTCAACTTAATAATGAAGCATAAAGCACTTGATATATCTCAGGGATATTTCTGCTGTCTGAAAGGCCTGTTACTGCTGTACTAAGTATTATTAATGGTAGCTTCTTTAAGTTAACAGAAGTCAAGGTATAGCTATAGTCAGAAAAGGAGGAGAAGAAAAAGAGGAATCTGCGAAGAAACTGCTCAGAAGGGTAGAGTTTGAGTACAACTGCTTTGGGTTTTCAAAAAAGTCCTTTCCATTTTTTCCCTCCTAATGCGTACATGCCTTTTTGTTCTTTTGCCTATTTCCAATGCCGAGCTACAATTCTTAAAGCAGAATGTCTTGCTGTTTTTAAATCACTAATTTTTTCTATTGTACATTAGCTTTCATTACTGTTACAGTCAAATAAAGTAACCTTTCTTCTAAATTTGTGTTCCAAGTGGGTTTGTGTATACAAAAATCCCATTTGCTCAACCAGATGTGATCTTACAGTCCTAATCAATAATGCAACCTTCTTATTTTATGGTTAGCTTCAAAACTGGAGTATCATAGTGCAATGATGAAATTCTGAAACATGAATTGGAAAGGAAAGGTCTTCTCCAGTGATACACTGGATTCACGGAAACACATTTCTGCCTTTGTCTACTCTTTTTACCACTCTGTTCATATTAATTACAGAGATCCTCTCTGTAGGATATTGCGGATGCTGGACTTGTATTAAAAATTTGATTTCACTGTATAATCTCTCCTCAGCACTAGGGATCATATATTTTGAAGGTCTCTGTATTACCCTTTGGTCAGGTGTTATTCATAAAAGACTTGAAATAACTTAAAAATACTCAATGACAAAAGGAAATATAACTGAAACCACATGTATTAAGGAAAAACAAAAAGCAGCATATATCCAAGGAACTTTCTTAGAGGACAGAGTGAAGAAAAGATGACAGAATGATTCATGATTTATGTCTGATGGTCCAACACATTCCTCTAGTCAATGCATCTCATTAGCAGGACAGGACCACTGCAGATTATTCTTCAGAATATATACGATACCTCACAATAGGATGCTTCAGAAGTACAGTAATATTTTTTGAACAGCTAGGGTAAGACTTGCAGAAACCACAATAATGGCTAAGTCATGAGATGAAGGCAGCCAGAGAAAGAATGTGTTTCTTCTCCCTAAAGTCCTCCAATCATACTTCTGCTACGAAATAAAGACCTCTCAGAATTTCCACTCTAAATGGCAGGAATTTTTAACACATAAAAATACACTCCAGACTGAAATCTGGCATAGATATACCCAAGTCTTTAAGTTTTTTGTTTGTTTGTTGAGAGCCAACTTTTAGAAGTGATGCAGCTGTTTTTACTTGTGAGTAAACTATAGAAATTTATCAATGTAAGATGTTTGAAGCAAGAAAAATATCTTCATTTAGACGTATATAACTGACAAGTTCTATGTTCAGTCTCAGTTCTTATCAGTCAGGTTTGCTGCTCTACCACCTGGGGTAAATGAAGCAGGACAGTCAGAGGCTTCCCTTCCAGTGAGGCAACGACATTACGTAACGAAAACTAGAAAGCTTTGTAAGGTCCATAGTAATAGGAAACAAGCCAGGTAGAGAAACCCTATTCCTCTTCCTACCACTGCCCATTCTCCCTCCTCTTCTCCAAGGCTCAAGTATGAAGGTGACAAAAGCAGGGCTAAATATTGCAGAAAAGACCCAGCCTGTGAGCTGCATCTATTGGCAGGACCATGTCTATTCATCAAAAAGGGAAAGCTTATTGATGCTCCTTCCCTTGGTTTCAGGCACTCTGCTACTGTTCAGTCCAGTGTCATGGCTGAGACTACAAGTGGATTCTACTCATGCAGAGAATACTTCCAGATTTATATGAAGTCTGATAGGAACAGCTAACTCCTCTATATAACAAATAGGCTATTTCAGTGATGATTTTAGAGCTGGTAGTTCTCCAAATCCATGCACCTGACATTAATTTACCACTCTCCTTGTTAAATGTGATAGCCAAAAGGAAAAAAAAAACCAACAAACTATGTTAGGGAAAAGAGTCTGAGTCCACCGAGTGCAAAAGTTTAAAAAGGGCATCCGTGGACTTCTTTGTAATGAAAGCCAGATTCAGCAATTGTACTAAAAGACTAACATGTGAACTTACTGAGGCCTTGGGAAAGACATCTGCACTACAGGACTATAAAGAACTATGAAATGCAAAGCCTCTGCCACGTGAATACTGATCATTACCACCTGGAAAATACGCAGCAATAAATAATACAGCCTCCCTCCAGCCTCCCTTCTTTTGTGTTTGCAAATTCAACCAGTTGGAATACTTATATTCACACTCTTAAGGTCTTCTAGTTTTATCTCACTTATCCTGCAAGCTTTCTTGTACATTTATCTGTCAGAGTCATCAGCTTAAGCTATTTCTTCTTTCCAGGAAGCGATTGTCAAAGCCAGTTAAGACGGACTCATCAGACAAAGCCCCATTTGTCTGCTTTACCCAACGCCTATCTGAGACACTGAGTTTTCCTGAGGGAACATACAAAGGCAAGAAGAAGCCAAAAAGATAGAACTGGAAAATTTCCAGATAAAATCTTACTTTTTGTATTACTTAAGCAAAATTCTTTCTTCTTCTACTTCTCATTATTAATGTCATCTCACCTCTTCTCTCAAACTCCAAACTCCAGTGCCAGCTTTCCTTATTTTTTTAACTATTTCAATTAATTTCTTTCTTTTTTTCCTTTTCTTTTTCCAAACGTGCCACTTCTTTCTTTTTCCAAGTCTATCACTTCCTTTCCATTAAGGCCAAAGAATTAGTCCATGATACGGCAAATTTTCCTACAGACTACAGCTATTATCTCTGCTTGTCTTGTCTCCTCCTCCTACCAGATCCAATCAAGACCAGATGCAAAGATCATCCACCTTTCCACTGAGTGCTTGAAATAGCCTTTGCCCTTCCAAAGCTCTCCATAGCTCGCCTTGCACCTTACCCCTCCCTTTCACACTACTTGCAGCGTTTTTTCTGCTCCTTTGGTGGCAAAGTGACCTCAATAGCACCTAAACTACGTTGTGCCCCGTTTACAGATCCTGCTTGGAAAACTTTCCACAGGTAGAAATGAAGAGTATCCTACTAGCTGTAAGATTAGATAGGGGTGAAATACAGGAAGTTTTTTAGCTACTAATTACACCTATAGTGTGAAAAATGCCAAAGGATGCCTTCTTCAGAGGGATTCATATAATATTCAACATGAGTTTGTTTCTCTTCATTTAACTAGGAATAAAAATCTATGGATTTCACAAGAACTTATTTGAATTAACTCTGCTTACACGGGAAATTAAGATCCCATATACTTCCTATTCAATAATTCTAACACATATTAGAGATGACCTGATATTGAGTATTCTTTTTTAAGAAAGGCTCCAATAATGTGACGACAAATGCAAAAATTAAACTAAATAATATGTATGAGCTAGACAAGTTTTTTAAGTTCTGGGTTGATTTTTTTCAGTCTACACAAATACTGACACATTGCCATGTAGTATGTGTTACACTGTACTTTTTCATACATACTGAGCTCCATTTTACATGTAACTGAGAATGCAGCATGTTGAGCACAATATTTAAGAAAACAGACTACATTTAAGATTATATTTAAAGATGCTGTTGTTTAAGATACAACCTGAACAAATCCGTAGAATAACTTCATGAGAAAAAAGTTATATTTCCAACTCTTCTAGATATTTACTCTTTCATTCTAACAATAGCTCATTACTGTAACTGAATAACTGACTGAAGACTGCCTCTTTGCTTTTCATTTCATCAGGCTTAAGCAGAAACAGGACAGCATCTTTGGCCTTTGTTGATACTGCTGTCCAAACTTATTTTCATATAAATATCTAGTTATTGTTTTATAAATGTTTACATTTCGGGAGCTCTCTGCTTTCTTTTCTCTCAGCAGACTTCACAATATCCACCTTCATTATCATCATGTGGCAGCATTGCTCTTCGCCTGCATTTGCTACTTTAAAAATTAATGCACTGCTATTTTCTGAATACTGTACTGCGTAAGCTGCTTATGAGTACATTATGCTATCAAGCAAGCACATGCAGAAAAGCTTCCTAAACTGTTATTCTTTCAGTGAAAATACAGCTGGTTCTGCTTCAAAGACACTTCTTTTCACCTGCAAATGGACTTGCTCCTACACTTATTCCTCAATTCATTGTCTTTTATTTGTGTCTGCAAATCTTTAATTGCCTTTAATTAGAAAAAAGTAAATGCAGTGCTTTAATCTTGCAAATGCATTCAATCGTAATTCTGTCTGGGATGAATACCAAGTTCTATTCACTGACTAATCTTTATAACAAAGGTATATAAATTTATTGTCCGTTTATACAGACCACACCAATTAAGCCACAATGGAAAACCAAATAGATAAGAGTCAAAATATTTGAAATGAGAAATACGCAATCTAAATTTAATTACTCGGACAAATAATTTCAAAATGAGTTATTTACAGCATGCCAAAAAACCTGACAGATAGTAAAATTTGCTAATCAACATTACAGATTTAAAATTCCTTTCAACACTTCCACCATAATTCATAAGAACCAACAAACTGCTGTCCTGAATCTTTCTGTGCTGGTATTATAGTCATAATCAAAACATTAGTATGACATTTTCTGTACAGCAGCAATCCTTTTCATATGTTAAAGTATTGTTTAAGGGGCAATAAAACTACAACTACTGGGTAGATTTTAGTTACCAAAAGTAGTTTAACTAAAGTACATCAATGTAACTGATGCCGAAACCCATACTAAAATCTATACATAGCTAATTAGAAACTAGAGGCAGACTGGCAAGCTTTACTATCAAACTGGAAATGTGAAATCACACACTTGGTTAAACTGAAATCAATGTGTTTATTATGAGCACTGATATGAATTAGCGAAGGTTCCAGGAACCTTCCACAAAAACCCATAGAACAAGAAAATGAGCCTCTCATCTTCTCAGGGTTTCCACAGTCTGACTTCAAGCACTCCCTCTTTTTCCCTGCATAACATGGGGAAGGGAAAAGTTAGATCTCACTGGCAGGGTTGAAGATCCACGATGGAGGAAGGTTCAGTCACGTTGTCCTCCACGAGCTCCTTATATGAAAGACACAGAAGGTCACACCCTTTGCACCTGACTTCAGTTTTAAGGTGACGGCTAGTTTAGGTTTCTCTTTACTTCTCATAGAGAGACTTCTCCAAAGAGTGAGTGACAGCAGTCTAGGACAGCCTAAAGTGCTCGCTGGCACTGCCTGTTTAACTGTCATCAATGACAGAGAGGGCCTAGACAAGTTCAGAACTCAAGTCAAGTGGGTTGGTTTCACCTCTAAGGTGAAGCAGAATAAATCTGAGCCAATGAAACTATCTCTAAAGGACAAGCAAAGAAGGAGATTGATTATCTTGACTCAGGACATTTACATACATGGTCAAATTACCTCTGAAGTAATTACCTTTAGTATTACTAGTACTATAGGGAGAAAAACACAGAGCCATGAAGGGATTGTAAAACACATTGAAAATCACAATTTGAATTCCACCCTTGCTCAGCTATGACATGGTGGGTCCCAAGCCGGTTACCTACATCTGTACTACAGAGGCACTGTGGTGAAGAGGTACCATAATTAGCACACTGCTTCTTCAGAACTGTTCCTGTGTACTGGATATAGTCCTGCTTTAAGCTTCAGTCTCTGGGGGTCATAAGGCCCATTACTCTGCTCAGAACAGAGCTCTAGCTACTCTGGGAGCTAGTCTTGCTGAGCTTATCTAGTTGAGTTTTGAGTATTTCCAAAGGTGGAGATTCCACAACCTCTCTGAGCAACCTTTTCCAACACCTGACCATCCTTTTGGTAAAAATATTTATCACCTACCAAAAGGGAATTTCCATGTTCTAACTTAACCCTTGTCCTACCACTGTACACCACTGAGAAAAGCTAAGCTTCATCCTGTCTGTAGACTCCTATTAAGTATTTGTAGACAGCAGTAACATCTCAGCTGAGTCTTTTCTGAAAATACAGCTCTCTCAGCCACTTCCTGTACATTCTGTGCTCCAGATAGACATCTTGACCCTTCACTGGACTCACTGTATTAAGTCCATGTCCTCCATCTAGTCTTCTTGAAGATGAGCATGGCATTTGCATTTTTCAAATCATCAGGGAACCACTTCCCTGGAACCAGCCAAATGACTAAAAATTGAGGGAGAATTTAGCCATAAAATTCCATGGTCTGAAATATCTTAAAGTAACTATTGCAATGGAACTAAAGTGCACCAAGGAATTCAGTAGGGTCTGTAAACAGCAAATCAATGGACTAAAAATTCAAATTTGTACTATTAACAATTCCATAACTTTACAGTAGTTTGTTTTTTAGTAGGAGGGAATACAAACAATTTTTTTTCCTATGTGCCTTGGGACTCTTCAAAACTGAGCTCTCTCACCTCATACATAGTAGTAGAACTTTTCTTTAAGTGCCTTTCCAAATGCCAGCAAGTTGGGGGGTCTGGCATGGGGAAAAAAGTATTTTCTAAAGTGCTTTGTAACATCATCCAGAACCATAAAGGTACCTAAGCACCTGGCTCCTAAGGTGCCTGTACAAGTATATGATTCCATGATCTTTGAGAGACTTTAAACAAGTCAGTGTATATTCACTGAGTAACAGAACTTTAAAAACAGTGAAACTCTGTGAAACTCTATTTATACACAACATATCTTAAACATGCCCACCTCATATAACACTCTAATGCTAAAACTAGAAATAACTATTTCATTTAGGATATTGAGGAACCTCAGAAAAACAAAATTCCATGGGAATTTAGGCCAATGACCATTCTTTTCCTCAGAAGCAGAAGTGATATTTTCTTATTTTGAATTGCTGTGATTCCAAAAGGAGTTTTTGGGTCTTAGGTTAACAGAAAGATTTTGATCTGTCTTATACCTACACAAGAGTATGTCTGTACTCAGGAAAGGCATGAAAACCCCCCACAGCTTCTCTATTTTATTCAGGTTTAATAGCAGCTCAAATCACTGACCATTTTTCAATCTTGAGAGACGGAACAGCTTGACACTAATAATACTTTTGCAAAGGACACATCATCATTTAACACAACATTAAGTGCTCAGGGACAACTTTTTACCGTAGACACAATGTGCTCTGAGCTCAGGGTTGACATTTAATGCTACAAAGATAATCCAACCAGTCATTCAGGAGGGGTAAATTAATTTTCAAGCAACGATATTTCAGCTTTAAGCCAACAAGAAGGATGCATTAAAATGAATAAGTTCATTTTATGCTGCATGCAAGATTTAAAAAAACTCAAAAGTATAATGGATTCTTAAGTACACCAAAATATACCCATTTAATTATTGCTATCTTTCCCTCATTTCAAACCAGAAGTCTGGTAATGTTTGTTAAATATAATATCCTAACTGGAACCAGAAAATCCCTCAGAATTTTGCTACGACTTGCCATGAAAAGCAGTGTTTCATTAAAAAAAATTTTACATTTAAAATTTGTATAAGATATCATCATCATCATGGCTA
>VWZG01001787.1:2403-13166 GCA_013396735.1 Grallaria varia
AAATATACTGGATCTATCCATCTCTATAATTGAGTAATTATAAGTTAAATAATTATTTCAAATTACACAGTTGTTGTTCATATTGCTGTTTCTCCTTTGTTCATATTTATTTAATTTTGGACAAATAATTTTGTTTAGCTAGCTTGAAATACTCTGGGCAAAACCAAACAGTAACACCTAAGGCTAAAACCTAGATATAGGCAAAAGTTGTAAATTAAATGCAATTGATGTATGACTTAAATATTTATAGAAGACTAAGGTATATGACTTTCCAGTAAGGACATTCAGACCATAAATGGAATATACTATCCAGCAACAACTACTGTGAATGTTTCTGTATCAAATTATATTTATTGACAGAACAGATGACCTGGAACTTCCAGTTGACCAAGTTTATCTACATACAAATTATGAACCTATCATCCATAATTTGGATGGCAGAGAGAGGCACTACCAAATTAAAAGATACAGAGTGACAATATCCTGTTGTCTCACCAAAGATCACCACTTTCACAACACACAGATGGCACAATTTTGCCAAGTCTTGTTAAGCTCTCAGAATCTGGTTGTATTGGTGTCTCAGATGGGTGTGGACAGCTCTAGTGAAATGAATTTTTGCATTTGTTCTGCTGTGGTTCACATTCTGGCATAGTCTTACAGTATATGAGTAAGATACCTTTGGGGTGAAACTATGCTGGAAAATTAATTCCAGGACTCTGCCAAATGGGCATTTAGTCTGTGGGACCAGAGTAGGAATAATCTAAAGCATAAAAAACCAACCAACCAAACAAAACCCCCAAAAAACCCAAGGGAAAAAGTTCAATGATTCTTGAAAAATGCATAGCGCATGAATCAGGTGTTTTGCATCAGATGTTTCTGCCTCAGATTTATTGATCCATGCTATTTACTAATGCAGACATAGTTTAAGATTGCTAACAGATTAAACAGCAATCAGTACAGATACATCTGATTTTCATCTCAGCATCTGACTAACTACAATTTGCCAGTCTTTGACATAGGTGTAATTGAAAACAGTTGTTGGGTTTTTTTGCTTTGTGTGTGTGTGTATGTGTTTCTCCATATGTCCGTCTTCAACACACAGTTTTGTCCAGACTAAGTCTAAGATGTCTTAATTCAATGCAGATTTCTCTCTACCTAATTTGTGACAGAGAAAGTAAAAAAGATCTGTCAAGGACAGTTGAAAGTTAATATAAGAGCTACAATTTGTTCAGGGATCAATCCTTCTGGATGTTAGTACCTCATTGAGATTAATGGAATAATTCATACTTGTAATTAATGTTTCTGGCTGCCTGTAAACCAAGACTCAATTTACTGCAACAATGGTGTTCAAATCACATTCTATAATTTCATCTAAGAGCCATGAGATGCAGGAGAGTCACATACACAGAATATTCTGAGTTGGGAGGGACCCACAAGGATCATCAAGTCAAATTGTGAAGTGAAGGGCCCATACAGGGATCAAACCTGCAACATTGGCATTATTAGCACCATGCTTTAACCAACTGAACAATGTGTGTGTGCACATATGCATGTTTGTGTGTGTGTGTGCATTTTTATGTGCCCATTCTTGTATACATGGATGTCTACGCAGCAGTACAATCACGTTCTTTTTACCCAGAGGTGAAGGATAGGAAGGAAGAGAGGATGAGAAGTTTATAGTGAATATGTCTTAATGCAGCTATTTCACTCTGATCCCTTTGGCTGATAAGTTAATATACACTAGTTAGACACCATATTTACTAGTATCTAATCTTACAACTTTTTTGTCATGAAATTGCTTCACATCCATCCAAGCCTTTGTTAGGTTTCTCGATCCTAAAACTGTGAAACTTCTATTAAGCAAACAAATTAACAAAAAAAACCAAAACAAAACAAAAAAAACAAAACACAAAAACCCCACAAAAAAAACCCAAAAAAAAAACAAAACAAAAAAAAACAAGAAAAGGAAAATAGAATTAAAGCATGTATTACTCCCTTGCTTCAGTTTTTGGAATTATTTTCCTTTGTAATGCAAAATCTAAAGTTTCAGGATTTCTTTTTTTTTTTTTTCTGAAAAATGGAGATTTAAGTAGTTTGAGTTTCAAGAATTGATTTTAAAACATAAATCAAAAACTGCTCACGTTCTGCTGTCAGAACTGTTAGCATATGCTATAATGCAAAATTTTGGAAAAAGCCCGTACAAATAAGTGGCATGAGATTTTATGACACACTATTGCTGAGACTCTCAGACTTTAAAGCAGTCAAAGCAGCATACATTTTTAGTTTATGCATAATTTTTTTCATGTATAAGATATGAATCTTACATAATGCTAAATTCATGCTTGATTTGTTAGTGTTTGGGGATCTTTGGAGACTTATTTTTGTATTAGACTGTTTCATATAGTACACTTCATATCAAAGTGAATATAAATTTACCTGCATTTATGTAAGTTATCATACAAAAAGCCATATTTTTTTTTACCTTACCTTAGTCTGAGTGATACCTGCTTATGGTTTAATTTAATTTGCTTTCTCACAGTGCTGTCATCTAGCAAGATGGCTTGCAGAAACTCTGCATGGCATGTCTCTGCTGCATGTGAGGGGCCAGTGGTATCCTCATGTGGTAATAGTACCATATGTGTTTATGTTCCATGTAATCATACGCAGCAAGGTCTGCAACTGAAGTTCCTGTCAGGTGAAGCTGCCTGGAAACATTTGATAAGAGGATGGAGTTCCCTGAAAGAATTTTAGATACGTAAGTGTCTGAAGGACCATCAGATGCTTCTCACTAGCAAAGGTGTTGTAATGGTTGTACTGTTTATCCCTTCTCTTTGTTGCTTCACTCCAAAGAATCAGTTAATTTTTGACTTACTTTAGTCAGTTAGACACCAGATCAGTAATTATTGGGTCAGAACCACCTTGTGGGGTTGCATGTGTGTGTGTGGAGGGGGAAGGGATGGATTGAGCATCATGGAGGTGGCGTGGCATTGTATCCCTCATGGCAGCCCATGGAGCCCACATGGGCAAGCCCCAAAACATCTGTCAGTCACAAACAGCCTGGGAAAATTATAACACCCCACAGCTCCTGGAGCCCCTGACCCTGCTCCAATTGGCAGGGACAGTGAGAACACGGCCCCTCACCCTGTCCTGGGACCCCAGAGTGGCACTGGGTTAGAGAGGGTTTTGGTTATAGAGACCAGAGCAGATGAGACCAAAGGCATATGGGTGCCACATGTCACTGCCCTGCCATCTGGATGTGTGAGGGTTGGCCATCCATAACATTCCAATGGTAGCTCTGTGATCTGTCTCTCTCTCTTTCTCCTTCTCTCTTCGTGGTCCTTCTGTTTCTTTCTTTGCTCCTTTCTTGATGCTTTGGGTGTCTTGAAGCTGGAGGGACTGGATTTTAATGTAAGTGTTGTGCATTGACTGGATCTTGACTCAAGTGTTGTGCATTAATATGTGCTGAGTCAATATTGTGGTGGAACATTTTGTCTAGCTTGTGTAGTACTCTTTTTGAACCTTTACCACCTTCTTTTATTTTCTCCTCTAAATTAATAGAGAAATACCTTGGGAACAAGGCTGTGGCTTCTTCTCTTCATGCTATCTCAAGGTATTAGTGTGTGTGTATATATACACATTAAAGTAAAACTCCTGGCTGAGCACTGAGCCCACAGCTCCCAGGGCTGGAATATTACAGTCATCATCATCTGCAAAATTCTGTCCATGTACCAAGGAACCTATGTTCCTTGTACCTGTCCTACCTTCAATCATAGCTTCAAACATTAGGGGAATTCTGGTCTTAATTGTGGTTTCAAAAAAATATATTCACAAAAGAAAACATATTGACTTCTGGTGATCCCATTGAGCCAGTAACTCTTATGGTACAAAAGGTGCTACAACCCCCCCCACTTATAATCTATGAACCAAAGCCATTATTGTCCTCATGCCATAAATTCAGCTGTGTGTGCTGTGGGAAGAATATTGCTGTTACAGAGAATAAAGTTACCATTTCATCATCCTTTTCATCATCTTTTGCTACTCAGGTTTCACTTATCTTTAAATAGAAGATCCAAACCTGAGATATAAAACTATTACCTGTTATAAAATATTGTGAACACTGTAGAGCATCCTCAAGCATTTCACTGAATTTTATACTGAGGCAAATAAAAGGAACTGTTCAGGAGTTGTGTAATTGATTTAAAAAGGTTCTCCAAGATACATAAAAATTACACCTCAGCTGAAAACAATTATTAAAGGAGATAAGTAAAATCTCTATGGGGGGCTGCTGTGTTTCTGTTGGGTATCGCTACAGACCTTCTTAAAATATTTCACAAGTGCTCATCTATTTTCCTGTCAGGTCTGTGACAATTTGTCACTGAAGTGAATTTCCAGAGAAAATGAAAAATAAGAAAAAATGAAACGAGTAATGAGATTTGCCTTAAAAAAAAAAAATTAAAAAAAAATTGAAGAGTCTCAGAACATGGTTTGGAGACACAGCCAGAATTGTAATAAAGAAGGAAGTGCAAGAAACTCCAGAAAGGAGAGACATTTGTGAGCAAATCCCATAAGTCTTTCAAACCAATAACCTGAAAGCCACTCCAATAAAATGTGATACCTGTATAAGCCATGAGGCAGTGAGAAAAAAAAAAATAAATGTTTGAACAGAAACGTAACCTGCAGTAAAAATCAAAATAAGAAAATAGTGCAGGTAAAGCAAAAAAACTTGCCTCTAATAAGTCCCATATCTATATAATGGAATGTTTGCATTTCAGACTATTGTTGAAAAGCATATAAAACAAGATGGATATGAAAATTTACAAATTATATTACTGGAAAAGTCACAATGGTAAAAATGTTGTCTCGTCAACCTTCCTGGAAGCAACATGCAAAAATATTACATGGGTGAGTTAAGGAACTAAAGTTACTTCAGAAGAGCTTTAATATCAGTTATCTAAAAATATAAAATTACAACACTTTGTATGTAGGTAGTATGACAAATGCATGTAAAACATGCTGAATATGAAAATAAAATGTATAGAAATAGAAAGGCCAGCATTTTTGTTGCTTCTATTAAAGTGAACTCACTAGTCCAATGGTTCCCATTTTAACTGTAATTTCAGTGATGCTAATAAGCATCACAAGCAAACTAGCAATGAAGGATTTCAAATAGTACTGTATGATTTTGACCTACGTGCATATAGGAACTGAAAGATTACAAATGTTGAATCTGCTGAAATACTAAAAAAATTACTATTGCTATAAAATAGCCTGACTTATATTGCTCAGAGAGACTACATAGCAAAATATAATTCATAGATGCTTAGAAGAAAATGCACCTTGTATGAATCAGAAGAGGCAATTTCAAGATCTACTCTGCCTTTTAATGGAACTTTGATTAAATTGGAGGAAAGCACAAATTAACAAAATAAGCAGTGACACTTCAATGAACAGTGACATAACTCACTGTCTCAGTACCAAAATACACAAAGGATCATTCAAAACCCTCTTTCTTGTGACAGTTCCTTTCCCCTTTCCATCAGTGATGAAGAGAGACAGATATCTACCATACATACTACCTACATCCACAATCCAAGACAGAAGCTGTGAACTTGTAGGAGCTTTTCCATAGGTTCTACACTAATTAAATCTAAATTATTTGGTTGAGAACAGAGTTTCCTGGCTGTTTCCTAGTTGGTATAAAATTTCACTAGACAGCATGAAATTCATTCACTGCTACCTTTGATAAGTGAAGAAGTAGGTAAGTAAAGAACCAACCAAAAGCATTATAAACATAATCAAGACAGATAAATTGTCTTGGCTTTTTAATAATTGTGATTTATTAAGCAAAAAGATAACTTATTGATATATCAGACACTCCAAATTAATAAATATCTTCCAGACACTGCTGCGTGAACTGAAACTGAAAAGATTATGTGCCCTTCTTGAACTGAAATGACAGGGGTAACAAAGAGAGATTACTTTGCAGATGCTAGTGTGTCTTAATTGCTATTTTACAGGCTTTTAAAGGACAGAGATTCAAAACACAATAATGATATTGAACTATTTCTGTAAGCAATCACCAACCTCCCAGTTGGTTTAATGAACAAAGGATGCATTCCTACCTTTCTCAACAATATTCAGCAAGAACTCGGGATAAAAATATTTTTGCAGTCTAACAGCTCACTGAAATTTACAATGAGTAAAGCATGACTGCTCAAAATGCAACATTTGCTTTAGGTAACAAGATACTCTGCAGAAAGGTGTGACATCTACAAAACCAGTTAAGGGAGGTTTGCAAAGTACTTTTGTGTGGCACAACTGATGGCTTTGCTATGTGAATACCTGGGTTAATCTAACTAGGACAATAGACCTAGAGCCTCATAGAATGAAAATGGAAAATAGTCCAGTGCTGAAAATTTATTTTTAAAATTACTTATATTGAGTAATTTTTCTTGCAAAAAAAAATTCTGTGGATTCATCAAAGAGAGCCTTGGAACTGATCATGCACATAATCATTATCTCCTTATGTCTTATTCAGCATTTGAAATAAATAGAAAGATATAGATTTCTATATGGTTTCTCCTCTTTAGGTAAGTTTAAGATAATATCTTATCAAGCTGTGAGCATTTTAGAACATTCTTTAAGCAAAATCCTCTAAGAAGAATAAATTCAGGACATTTATTCCATTGTTAAAATCCCAGTAGCATTTCTCCATCAATTTTCTGTGAGTTTTAGGCACCTGCACTACCTTGGCCTATACTTAGCAGGTGGAGGACATGGTAAAAATTCAAAGGCACCTAGTTAAAACTTGCTTAATATTAAAGGACAGACAAAAAAAAAAAAATAGACTCACATTTAACACACACATTATACATTACTTATTGGAAGACTTCACTTCCGAAAACATCATATTTCTACATAGGAAAAACAACACATGTGGACCACTTCACAAAATTATGCTGATTTTCCTTTTTTTAATAAAAAAAAAAAAAAAGGATTTCATCATATTTTGAAAACTACAACTCTTCCTTCATGCTGCAAAGGTTTTGTACCATCTGATTCTTCCTTATTCTAGTTATATTTATGTGTTCTGAATTTCTGAGTACAGATCTGCAGACTTATATGTTCATTATTTTGAATCAAGTTGCTTGGGGACTAATTGTAATCATAAATGAATTGTTAATTAATTTTTTTTCTTTTGAATATTAAAGTATAGAAAAAGTAACAACTCTCACTACTATATGGAAATTTGAATTCTGGAAACCTCAACTGAGACATGAAGAATGTTACTCTGCTCAGTTCAAAAGCAGCAGAGCTCTGTGGCTGCCCCAAGCCTGGTCTTGGACTGCTTTAGGCAGCACATGTAGTAGGAACCGATAAGGATTAAGCTACCATTAATTTTGTCCCACCAGGCTATATTATTCAAGGGTCAATTGCTCATTAGTCTTTATGCTCCTGCTTTTAATAAACAAGAAAAAGTGAACAATCCAGAAATTGTTGAAATAAATGACCTTTTAAAATAAGTTCACTGTCAAAGCATCTGACTGGGACATATGTATAAGATTTCCTCTTATTATTTTGTTATAGGAGACAAAGTGGGGGTGAAGGAAGATGAAAATCAACTATAAGCACACAAAATGAGAATCAAAGTGGTTTTTTGGGTTTATTTTTTTTCTTTTTCATTGGGAAGCTATTCTGTTTACTTCTTGAATCTGTGCAATCATAGGTTTGTGAATAAAATTCTATTATTGGCACATTACTTTTTTAAAAATGCATTTTAAATGAATTTATATTTATTAAATGTTCCTAAGAAGTGAAGAATTTTAATTGTAAAAGTATTTTCCTTTATTCTTAAAATTATTCTATGAAAGACTTGAGGTATTAGCAGCTTTTTGCCTTTTTTTTTTTTCCTTAACCTTTCTTAAATGGTTTACTTAATCTAATATCTGATTCCTTGTTAGTATAAATCACCTTTAAAAAGGACTCTTATTTTGTCCTCTAATCACTTTTTATTAAAAAAAGAAGTTGCTACACGACTCTTCAGTAGTCAGTGGTGTGTCTGTTGACAGGGGTAGTAACTGCAATGCTGACATTTACTAGTGGCAGTCCAGATTTACTTCATAGTAGGAAGAATTATTCTAAATTACTTTAATGGACTCTACAGGCTCTTTAGCACACTGGGGAACAAGTTTTAATTTAAAGCACAAACTCCTCTCTCCTTTGTCTTGTCAAAGCCAGTATATCTGTAAGGAGAGCCAAATTTCATGATAACAAAAGCTATTTGGTTGTTGAGGGAGTGGAAGCTCCCGACCTACTACTATACGAGATATTCTCAATTTCTTTTTTTACCCTTTATTTTTTGACTGTGGGAGACATTTCCCTGATTAGCTGCTAGTAAAAAATAGTCCTGCCATTTTTTTTAACTGGTTTGTTTCCATGCATAATCAGAGCCTTATCTGTTTGCATTTTACTTTACATTTTTCTTGTTAGCACAAAGAGACAAAAAAGTGAGAATACTGGAACAGTAAAATGGAAGCCAGTTACCTTCAGGAGTATTGGTATTGACATTTCAATGGCAGGTGCAAATTCTGTTCTCCTTTAGCACTGATGGAATCTCACAAATCCTGTGCAGCAGCACATTGCACATTTCAGTTTCTTTTTTTTTACACCTTCTCTTGTCTAATGTTTGTTTTGTTTAGTTTTGATTTTTTTTCCTGTTGTTTCTGCTTAGAAGTGAATATGCTAAGACAAGAATCAAAGCTAGCCTTTTACAGTTTAAGCTCATGTCAGAAAATCTCTGTACTTACTGTGTAAAATTCTGAAGCTGGAAGGTTTTTCCTGTCTGAATTTAAAATTTATATTAAATTCAATTGAAATGGATATGACTGAGGAGTATAAACAACAAATCTGTTAATATAAGGGGGAACAATGCAAAAAAAATTGCCTTGAAAAGTTTTTTGTGATTTTTTACAATTTTTCTTTCATTTTGAACAAATATTGGCTATTTGGTACTTTTTCCATGGAAACACACTAGCGAGAAATGAAAACTCTTTTTAACACATTCCTCAGCTTTTCCATGTCATTTTGATATAGGATTTTCAAAAGCAGTCATTTGCAGGTTCGTTTCTGATTTTGTTGACTTCGGTAAGTGTGATACACACTTGTATTCCCAGAGCTTCATTGTCAAACCAACTTTAGCAAATTTTTTAGACCATAGAAGCAAAGACTAGGATTGCTATCATTGACCTCATTAAGCCAAAATGTAATCAGTAGACTTCTTGATGTTGTGTGATATATTTGTTGTTATTGGTTTTTTCAAGGAAAATTCCAGTAAGTACTGACCCGAAGTATGGCCCGGATCGGAATTTACTGTGGACTAAAGTCAAACATCTTGCAACCCTATGAACAGAGGTTCTAAATGAGACCTTTTGTACTCTCCTGGGCCACAGAGAACTGTTCTGAGGGGGAACACCTCTCAGAGCTCATGATCTCTCAATTTTGTGATACTCAGAGGACCATCACTGAAGGCTGACGAGAGAGCCTGGACCAACGCTCCAACTTCTCAAGGTTCAGTCCTTGCCTGTTGAGAAGATGTAAGTATTTCACTGAACTCAAGGGGAGTTTTTCACATGTATATACCTCTGTACATGCTTCTTTGTGTCTGTATGTCAGCATGAATATTACCATTTTAGATTTATAATGCATAGTTGATTTATAGTTAAGTTGTCATGCTTATAGAAAATCATATTGATTTTTTTGCTGTTAGATTATTCAATTAAGTACTGCTATTCTTGTGTTGATTAGGTATTGTTATGATTAAGTGTTACTAAATCCCTCAGATCTAACCTGTTGATCATGTTTGGGGCTGAGTTTGGCAAGGGAGTCCACTCCGAACCTTGCGGCTCCACAGGAGGGTCTCCCGTACCTCCTTGCATTCCTAATCCTTTTACAACTTATCCTTTTGCATTCCCGGTCTCCATGTGAATCATATTAGATCAATTGTTACAATTTTTCTTAGTGTGTTTATCTGCATAGTAAGAAATAGAGTGAACCTTGACATCAAACTTTGTCACACTGTTTCAAGTTTGTATTAAACCTTCTTTTGCTGTTACCTTTGCTGATGATTCTTTCAGTAATCTAAACCTCTCATTTGCTGCAAACCTCCAGAAAGACCTGGTTTCTGTTGGTACAGTTCGGGAAATTATGATGGGCATTTTTGTATGCTTTCCTCTTTTACCCTGGTTGGGGATATCTTTTCTAGACTAGTTCCTGCAGCTGAGATAAGGCACACTTCTGTTTGCGTTTGTCAAATATTTGTTATTTAGACTGTGTGATTAAATAGAGTTGTCTAATACTTTTTTCAAGCACTAGCTTCATTTAGTAGTTTTATTTAAAAGTTCTCAAAGCAAATACTATGAGCCTGCTGTCCAAAACAAGTAAGAAAATGCAGAGCAGAGAGATATCACAGGAAAACAGTGGGAAAAATGGATTTTCTCCAAAAATTTTCAATACACTGTCTACAAACTAAGATTTGAACAAGTAGACTCCACTGAAACAGATCCATGCATGTTGCTATTATTTAGGGACTGTTTCTGCCAATACAACTGAAAACATTTATTAACAGTGACATTCAAAGGGACGACATATCAAGCCATGGCCATTCAAATTCAACTGAATAATTGTCACTCATCAGATGAAAGGTGGAGAATAGAGGAAAAACAAAATCCATATGAGAGCAGCAAGAAGATTTGGGAAGGGCTCTA
>VWZG01001788.1:0-14494 GCA_013396735.1 Grallaria varia
GCTCCCTCAGCCACTCCTCGTAAAACTTGTGCTCCAGATCCCTCATCAGCTTTGCTGCCCTTTGGACACGTTCCAGCACTTCGACGTTATTCTAGAAGTGAGAGGCCCAGTACTGGACACAGTACTGCATGTGCAGCCTCACCAATGCCAAGTACAGGGGGTCAATCACTGCTGTTGTCCTGCTGGCCACACAATTACTGCTACAGGTCAGGATGCCATTGGCCTTCTGGGCCACCTGGGCACACTGCTGGCTCATGTTCAGCTGGATGTTGACCAACACCCCCAGGTTCTTTTCTGCTGGGCAGCTTTTCAGTCACTCTTCCCCAAGCCTGTAGCAATACATGGAGTTGTTATGACCCAAGTGCAGGACCCAGCACTTGGTCTTATTGACCCTCATATAACTGACCTTGGCCTATTGATGTAGCTTGTTCAGATCCTTCTGTAGAGACACGATGACTGGGCCTGATCACATGGTTTTCCTGTACCTATTACATGATGTCACTCAAGATGATCTGCTCCATAATCTACCGTAGCACTGGGGTCAGACTGACAGGCCTGTAGTTCATCAGATTGTCTTTCTGGCCTGTAGTTCCCTAGATTGTCTTTTCGACTCTTCTTGTAGACAGGCATCACATTTGCTAACCTACAGTCAACTGGGACCTCCTGGTTAGCTAGGACTGCTGGTAAATAATGGAAAGTGGCTCCCTGGGATTTACATCAGGTTCCTCAGTGCCACTGGGTGGATCCCATCCAGCCACATAGACTTGTGTATGTCTAAGTCGTGTAGCAGGTCACTGACCATTTCCTCTTTGGCAATGGGGGCTTCATTCTGTGCTGTGTTCCTGTCTTCCAGCTCAGGGTACTGGGTAACCTGAGAATAATTGTCATTAAAGACTCAGACAAAGAAGGCATTAAGTACCTCAGCCTCTTCCACACCCTTTGCCATTATGTTTCACCCCACACATCCAATAAAGGATGGAGATTCTCCTTAGCCCTTTTTTTGGTGGAGTATTTATAGATACATCTATACCATCTTTGGATAGATAGATAGATAGATAGATAGATAGATAGATAGATAGATAGATAGATAGATAGATAGATAGATAGATAGAGGTATAATAATGATATTTTTTATTGCTTTTTTACAGAAGGAGCCAGATTAAGTTCCAGTTGGGCTTTGGCACTTCTAATTTTCACCCTGCATAATCTCATTATAACCTTGTAGTGCTTCTGAGTTGCCTGTCCTTCTTACAAAGGTCGTAAACTCTACTGTTCTTTTTTCCTGAGTTCCACTCAAAGTCCTCTATTCAGCCAGGCTAGTCTTCTTCCATCGAGGTTAGCCTTTCAGTACATGGGGAAGATGCTCCTTTACTTTCAAGATTTCTTTCTTGAAGAACATCCCGCCTTCCTGGGCTCCTTTGCTGTTCAGGACTGCTTCCTAAGGACTCTATCAACCAATCTCCTAAACATGCCTGCACTCCAAAAGTCCAAGGTAGCAGTTCTGCAGACCCTGCTTCTTACCTCTTGAAGAACTGAAAACTACCATTCTGCGACTGCTGTATCCAAGGCAGCCTCCACTCATCACATCACCTACTAATCTTTCTCTGTTAACAAAGAGCAGGTCCAATGGTGTACCTTCCCTAGCTGGCTTCCTCACCAGCAGTGTCAGTAAGTTTGCCAAAAGTTAAATGACGTCATTAATAATTGTACAAACTAATCACACAAAATTAACAGTAAGTCCCAAATACCTCCAATATTTCTTCTCAGGGCTGTTCTTAAAAAAACCTTCATGCATGAAAATTATTCACATAGTCATACATTGTCATTTCTTGTGGACAGGCTCTTGACACCTTACTCATTAAAATCCAACAGAAGCCAACTAATGACATGAGCACTTTGTGACCCTTGAGTATTCATTTTCTCAAATATATTCTGGTTAACAAGTACGGGTGAAGTATGCATATGGTGTCTGTTTTCTTAAATAAAAAAAGCCAAACAAAGAAACAAAAGAAAACAAATAAAAATTACATACTTAATCTGGGTTGCAAGTGGACATTGTCACTTTATGTCAAGCCTCTCATCTACCAGCACACCCAGTGATGTGGAATGTTCTAGTTGACCCAATTCAAGTAATTCCTTTTATATATTTATATCAAGTGGGAAGGAAAAAGAAGAAACACTTGGCAATGAAAAGAGAAAAAATAGAAGAAACCCCCCATAACCTTAATTTTAATGCCACATTTTATTGAACTGCGGTGAGCTGAGAATGGATACAGGCTTGTTAATAAAAGGAGGTGAACAAATGAAGCTTCGATACTTTATAGTAAATGAAGTATCAGTTATGCTCTGTCACATTTTCCCATTACTTATATCAAGTTTGCCATAGAAATTATCTTTTTTACTGATTTTTTTCTATATCTGTTGTTTAGACGCACATTTTTAAACATATAATACCAAGTAACAAGTTTGTTTTCTACACATCTTTGACTTACTAATTGTTTAGCAAATGATGCCTAAAGGATAAAAATTATATTTTCCTGCCAATGGTTCTAGTTTAAGCTCTCTAGATTGTATTCTTATTGTCATTGAACATACAGTAAAAAATATTTAAAATATTTTCAATACTCTATTGTATTCACAGAATTGAAAAGTGTTAAATTCATTAAACAATTGGAAATTGGTCTATGTCAACCATTACTGCTTGCCATCTTCAGACATAATTTTCTCAGCAAATCAATTCAATACAAGGTGATTTCTAGCTATTGATCTAAACCACTTTACATATAACAAAACCTGATTCTGATAAATGATTGCATGAGGGAAGAGGATGTGTAAATTTCTGTCATTTGACAGCTAGCATCTATATTATTCCTTCACTTACAGAATAAAGCAGATCATTTTTCAAAATGTTTAAAAGACTATCTTCTCTTTTAATGCCTGTGGGTATTAAAAAACTGCTGTGCATGGCTGTATCTAACCTTATAGCTTATGTTATTGACCCTATGAGTGCCAGAGATCTACTGCAGTGATTCTTGTGCTGTAGTTCATTGCCAATCTCTTAGATTCAGAGCTTAACCTGTTGTCAGTGCTGAGATCTTCCTCTCAAAAAGTTGTAGGAAGGCTGAAGCAACTGAAACTCCTAGTCCTGTCTTTCCCAATAACCTGTTAAAAACACAGATAGTTTCCACCAAATTAAGCTTTGAGGATTTTACTTACGAATGCTCAATGATTCCAGGCAGAAAAAAATGTATTTATGGTGGCTAATTATGACAGACTTCAACTTCAAAATTACATTACTTTCAATTTATTTTATCCTGAAGATGACAAAAGTCTGATTTCTTCCTCTCCAAAGTTTCTCACTGACGGTAAGCAATTAGTGTAAACTGGCAAATGAAGTATCACTTAAGACAATTTGGATTTCATTATCTGTCACCAAAATCAAAGAATAGAAAAGGAGAGACTACTTTATAGCTGCTAGACTTTGGATCTACCTTGTACATGCCTTAAAAATGCTGACTTCTGAAAGTTTAGGGACTTTCTGCCAAATAGTCTTCCATGGAGTACAAAAAAACTTCAGCCACTGTCACTGAATATCAAAGTCTGTTCCAAAGCCACTCCTGAAGCAATACTTCCTTCATCCTTAGCGTATAGGTCTCTTTATTTCAGTCTTGAGCATTTAAACTAAATTAAATGTTACTTCTATTAAAAAAAACCTTACTGATTTTGCACATAAATATAAGTGTATACTTCCCTTCCCTTTATGGAGTTCACCTCTGGATTTTTCACCAGCTGGAATTCAGGGCCTATGGCTTTGAACAGATTTTTCCAGAGCTATGCTCTACCTCTGAAGACTCTCATCATCCGTGGGAAAAAAACCTACCAATCCCAGGAGTCCATGCATTGTAGCCTGATGAAAATCAAATAAATTTAAATGGGAAAGATTAATAACTACATTTCAATAAACCAAAAATAAGCAGTTAAGATTTTAACAAGAAGTAGTTATAAGGGCACTGTACATGTAATCTTGTTCTTTACATGTGGGTCCCTTTCAACTCAGAATATTCTGTGAACTCTGTGAACCCGGTAACTGTTTTAATGTTACATCAATTTCCAGGAAACTGGGAAAATGGTTCATGGGAAGTCTTGGAATAGAGAAGAATATATATATGGCCAAATATGCACTGAAGCTATCTTAAACCACACTTGAGAAAACATGTGGAAGATCCCATATTTTAAAACAATAAAAATGGTTACCTGAGGGGAAAAAAAAAAACAAAACAAAACCAGAAAATACCTTATTTTAATCACAGATAGGAAGGTTATCTGAGAAAACGCACAGTCCATGTATGAAGAGGTTGTGCAGAAACAGGTAAGATATGGAATAGACAATTTATCTAAGAAAAGATACACTGCTGAACAGCCCACATTAAAGAAAACAAACTGCTCAGGTAGAACCAGGTCTAAACTGAGTATATGCATGTTACAAACCACAATGAATATTGCATATGCCTCCTCTTCTGCACTGACATTTTTAGACCCAGTACTAGCTGTGACATAAATATTTTTTGTCATTAGTAAATGGATTTCTTAAGTACCTGGTTGAAAGTTTTGTTGGTTGTGATTATCTGATCTGTTTAGGCTCCTCTGAGGGCTGATTTATAAATCTGGCTATAACACAGTACCTTTACTCCTGGTTAGACAATATGGGGACTAAGGCTGCAGAACCCTCAACGCTAGTGACCCTGCAAATCAAATACAGATTTAGCCCTGTTTCTGCTGTGAATCCAGAACTCTCAGCATGGAGACTCCAGTGTTGGTGGCTTCAGGGAAACCTTTGTCACTGATTTAGTCTCAGGACAAAACAAAGGACCCTGTATCAATACCTGGCAGGGTGTGTGAACCAAGCTGTTCTCTGTGTTTCCATGATACCTCTCTTCTTGGTCCAAAGCAATTTTTTTCTTTAGTCATGCTTTTTAGTTTTACAATAACTCATTCTACTTCTACCGCCCCTCGTTTGGGTAGTGAGTCTCTTGTTCACCCAGAAAGGTGATAGCCAGAGATATAGTGGGTGGTACAATATTAGCCAAGAAATTGTTTAATTTTTCTAAAGCTCTCAATCTCTTCTTCTTTTTCTGCAATTCAGTGATTCCTAGGGGGTGGAAGAAAAATCAGTAAAATAGCATAAACACCATTAGAAAGATAACAAGGAAAAGAAGTGGCACTTTTAAAGAATGTCTTTGTGCCTCGCATTGTCCTTGCAAATCTGTTGTCTTAATCCACTTTTCTAGTCACAATTGTTTTAGCCCTTAACAGGACTTCTCTCGTTTCTTCCACTTAAACTTGATTTTCCCTTAATAGTTGAAGGACGTTTAGACAGCATCACATTAATTTCAGTGGACATTGAGTTTTATCTAATTCAGCAAGCCAGCCTTTGTTAATTAGGCCTCACAGGGCGAGTGATTGTAAAGAACATCTCTAACTGTCACTGATCAATACCCGCAGCAGAAGCAGTTCTAGCAGTCAATTACTTGTGCTTCTGAGAAGGAAGAGGAGTCTTATTCTTGTTAACTCTCTGCACTTTTTTGAAATCACAAGGCCCCTCAGCCTACCCCACTATCAGCTTCAACCACATGCATACAAATTTTATTTCCTCCTCCTGCCACTGCAAGAGGTTCACGGGCAGCGAAGTCCTCTGCAGCCCAGCAGTGCTCTTTAGCAACACCTTGCATCTCTAAAGCCGTGAGCTTGACTGATGGGAAAGCCAGCGCTCCGACAACGCTAGCAGAGATTCACTGTTTAGGCCTAGAGACATGGGCTCTGTTTGATTAGGTCCCAGGAGAATAAGTATATGGAAAGTAATTTAACATAATGCTGCACTGCAGTCCTTCAGAGATAAAGCGAGAGTAGGGAGAAAACCAGATCACAGCTATTAGCATTTTCTGGTCATTTATTTCAGTGAGGATATATAAATATATATGCATTTTTATATAAATATATATGTGTTTGTATATAAATTAGAACTTTAGGCACTGTCAATGATTGAAAATATTCCTTTCTGCCTGTTTTTAATAAGCTCCTGTTCTTCTCTGGGGAGATTACAAAGCTGCCACTCCTGTCATTGAGGACTTAAGGTTAACCCCCAACTTTCTAAAACCACCACTGAGTTATTAATAGATGATAAACACCTAGACACTCTAAAAGATATGGGTAGAAAAATGTTTCCTCTGTTCATGAGTGAGTCTTGAGCATTTAGAAATTTTCTCATGACATACCATGCATTTTCAAAACTGACTGGTGACAGCCCAGAATACAAGACTGTAAAGAGATTGATTCTTCATTTATACACTGGAATGTTTACAAGTTGATTTAATAATGGAATGACAATTTTTTTCCAATGAGTCCCTTTGTAGTCCCCTCTAGACAGCTGTTAAGGAGGTACAGGAAAACATTGCCTCTTAAGTTTTAGGGGAGAGATTGTATGTTCTGTTGCAATATTAAATTGAGTTATTAGCAGAAAACCTAAACATACAGCAGAAGATAAACACACTTAAATTTGGATGTTTACATGTGAGCATGCCAAAACATCTAGCAAAGGATAGCTAACCAATACACTTCATTGACTTGAGAAGAAAATTCTGCCATGAGACAGTGAAGTTGCCCATGCATAACTAGTTAGTGTCTGAATACAGGAATCTAAGACACCTAAGAAATCCTGACAACATTCCAGCTGCTGTCACAGAGGAGCATGTCTTTCCTACAGCTTAGAGCAGCACTGGAACACCTCTCCTGTGAAGACAGGCTGAAAAAGTTGGGGCTGTTCAGGCTGGA
Source organism: Grallaria varia (assembly GCA_013396735.1). Taxonomy (NCBI): domain Eukaryota; kingdom Metazoa; phylum Chordata; class Aves; order Passeriformes; family Formicariidae; genus Grallaria; species Grallaria varia. The sequence goes on from VWZG01001788.1 coordinate 6,829, forward strand.
GAAGAGAAGGTTGTGTGGAGACTTCACAGCTACTTTCCATTATCTGAAGGGAGCCATCAGGGAAGCAGAAAAGGGACCCTTCTTCATGAACTGTAGTGATAGGACAAGGAGTAATGGGTACAAATTGAAAGAGGAAATATTTATATTAGATATAAGTAAGAAATTCTTTAGTGTGAGGGTGATGAGACATTGGAACAGACTGCCCAAGGAAATTGTGGGTGTCCCATCTGAGGCAGCGGTCAAGGCCAGGTTGGATAAGGCCTTGAGCAACCTGGTCTAATGGGAGATGTCTCTGCCCATGGCAGGGGGTGTTGGAACTAGGTGATCTTTAAGGTAGTAGTGTCTATGGTCTCTATCTACTGGAATATGCAGCATTTTCATGCTTCATGCTGATCCTCCAAGAGCTATAGTTCAAATTGGAGTAATTCAGGCTCTGTATGATGTAATTGCCAAAGTTCTGTTGTAGCTCAGTAGTTGACAGAATTATAAATCTAAAAGGGACTTAAGCTGTAGATACTCTGAGACGTGTTGATGCTGCCAAGAGAATCTGCACTCAAAATGAGAAGTGAAGAATTCTAGAGAAAGGTCAGACTTAAAACTATAGAACAACTTGAAAATTGTTGATACATATTATAGGTAGTGTAGAAATGAAAGAGTTAAGAGGTAATAATTACAAGAAAGAAATTCAAATGGAAGAGCTATGCCTTTGATTGCTGTACATTAGCATGATTGTTCTGCACAATTTTTCAACATAAGGTCAGGCCAGCTATCTATCAAAATCTCATTATTTATTCCATTTAGCAACTTTGGGGGCTTACATTTGTGAAGTTGTTAATGCATAAAAGCTCCTACCTATAAGTTTGTGCAACCAGTTTTAATCTTGTCAATACACAAGTTCATATTAGAACTCTACATTTCACTAAGGCATAAATGCTATGGACAACTGGTAATTTTTATACATCTGCCTCCCTAAATTTATCCAAAAGCCACTTATTTCAAACTTCTTACTCTCACCACACTCTTGTTTCATAAATGTTTTGTGTCTTACAAGTTAAAAGGAAGCTATATTTAAGTTTCAGCATGCAGCACCTCTAAATTATTTATTCTCGATTTTTCATAACTTTCAATTACCTGTTGTCTGCTGCTTATCTCTCATTCTCTTTAGCCTTCTTTCCCAGTCTGATGTCACCATTCCCCTACCGCTGGAATGTTCACCTCTCTCTGATATGCCCCTCATTTTCTCCAAGAATCTTCTCAGCCATTTTCTGCTTTATAATTTTTCCTTATGTATCATCTTTGCTATGCCTTTCAGACACTAAACTATTTGTGTCACAGAACGGCTTGTGACATCATGGCATTAGGTCTCAGACGTAAAACAAGAAAAGGCGAAAAAACAACAACAAAAAAGAAAACTGGAGACATTTAATTTCTCAGCAATTTTAATCAAAGTAGTTGTTTTAAGAAGAAAAGGAAGCTGTTCAGCATATACTCTTGTGAGACTAATTAAATAATATTTTTTTTTCAAATTAAAAGATATGTTTCTGTTTTATCTATGTGCAACTTAAGAGAAAAGTCTGTTGGGTTTTTTTTTGTCTTTTCCTCTATGGTTGAATATCACAAACACCTATTGTCGATGAAAGAGATGCTTTTCTTATTTTATGGGTGTCAACAACACCATTTACTCCTGCAGCTTAACACAACCCCATCCTTCCAAAACTCTAAAAAAATGGAGAGTACTTAGCAATTAAATACTATTTTGAAAGGTACCTCTAAAGAACTCTAAGCAAACAACTACTTTTTTATTCATTCAGTGTTTCAAATTCGAGTTGCCCTTACATTGCAATGTAGTATTATGACTGCAAGCAGAGCTATTACACTATTTACAATACTTACTGAGACAGAATATGTGAACTTGAGAGACTGAGATTCTAAAAATTCTTTGCCACATTGCTGGCATAAAAAGTTATCGTAAAAAGAAACCCAAAAAAGACTGCTGTTCATGATGAAAATGAGCAGAGGTTTTGACAATAGTGTCAAATGTTTCACATCTAAAATAAAATAAAATTTTCAGTAATTTCTTCTTTAAAATAAATCAAATTGTACTGTACTGTTGTTATGTAAATTAGTTCTATTAAAAGCACCATTTGCAAGCATCAGGAATTTGCAACTCTGATACAAAATCTTAACATATTAAAGAAATTAAAAATATTGCATTATGTGCCATTATGTCTTAGAAGTTCAGAGTAGTAAAAGCAAAAAAAAAAAAAATCTAAAGAAATCGTAATTTGAAACAATATACCCTTTTTTCAGTTTAAAGAATATTATGACCAGGATATGAAGACAGTAATATAGAAAAACACAAATAATTTATAGTGATTGTGCAGAATTGTTTCCTTGGCATTCAGTTTTGTATATGAAATAATGAAATAATAAACACGTTGTGACTGAAGAAGCATCCCCGGACAATTACAAAGTGGACAATTACAAAGTACTGAGATCTTAGGAACATTATTTGCATGTCTCCATAGATTATACAAGCTTAATTGTAAGGCGTCTGCTTCAAAACAGAATGTAAAATTCTTAAATAGATTTTATATGGATACACGTAATAATTAAATATATGCATTTAACACAATTAAGGAAACTTTATATCATTTGAAAATAAGATTTTGGCAGTTTAAATATGGTAGCCATTCTCTGGGTCTCAGAAATGATTTCAGCACGTGACAGCAAGCAGAACATCATAGCTTTTAGAATACCTACATAAGATGTGCCGTGTAGAGGCTATGGATCCCAACACCCCAGTCCACTATCCAAGATCTTTTTCTAAAGGAATTCTGACTTTTAAAATACGTAATAAAGTTTCAGCAGTATGACCCACAACCTCTGTAATTACCCTTGGCCTTCAGGCTACACTTAATCACCCTGGATTTCAAGAACAACTTATTATGAAAAATTTTATAAGCCAATAAATGTCTTTTACAGAGGACTGCATCAGAGCACAGTAGATAATCCCAACAAAAGATTTACACCAAGTACATCTAAACCCCATGAACATTGTAATAAGACATAAAAAAAAAGAAGAAAATTTAATGAACATGAAAATCTGCCACACTAGTGTAAATAGATTTTAAAGGTTCAAACAGCAAATCATCATTCAACAGAAAGGCCTGTGTATGACAAATCAGAGTGTAAGTAAGGGTCCTGGCAAAAGTGGAAAGAGGACACAATGACCTCTGATTGAAACAGACCTTGTTTGGTAGGGAATGGGCCTTGTTTTCAGGGAAAGGATGGGATATCATCTGTACTACTAAAGTTATGAAAAACTCACAGATTTGTGGGATTTTTTTTCATGAGAAGAAAACTACATTTGTATGTCATTGTTGCTAAACATATAACTTGAGTTTAATAGAGTACTTTCACACAAAAAGAGCCAAATCAAAATAGCATAAGACTGCATATCAGCAACTGTGCTCATTGTATTGTTCTGATAATTTCATCAGTTATTTTGTATTTTCAAAAATCTTAAAAGAGTTAGCCATCAAAGATTAAAAGTTAGAAGTTGTCCTTTAAGAGCTAGAGATTTAAGAAAGCCCAGAGAAGTGAGTTGCAATCCGATTCTTCCATGAAAAGGGTTTGGGGGGATTTTTGCATATATAAAGCTGTAAAAAAAAATTAAAAACAACAGGAAATTGCAACCTCCCTCAAAAAGTTTATGATGCATTCCAGGAACTCCAGGTATTAATAACATTATGATAATAAGTCTGTGAACAGATATATTGGAAATAATAATTATGACAGTAAATTGGTATCCAGGTACACACCATCATTTTCTTCTGTCACTTAAAAGAAGTGAAAACAAAGTAATTTGCAGCCTTATGTGTACCAGAATGTTTCAAGAAAGAGAAACACCTTGTACTGAGTTTGCCTGGCCTGGTAGTGGGGCAGGGGATGCTACAGGGAAGACTTCTGTGAGAAGCTGCCAGAAGCTTCCCCCATGTCCAACAGAGCCAATGCCAGCCGGCTCCAGGATGGCCTTGCTGTTGGCCAAGGCTGAGCCAATCTGTGATGGCAGGAACACCTCTGGGATCACATATCTAAGAAGAAAAAAGAAGTTACTGTGCAGAGGTAATTGCACTCAGAGAAGAGTGAGGATATATGAGAGGAATAACTCTGCAGACACCAACGTCAGTTAAGAAGGAGGGAGAGGAGGTGTTTCAGGTGCTGGAGCTGAGGTTCCCCTGCAGCCCACCATGAAGACCATGGTGAAGCTGCTGTGCCCCTGCAGCCCCTAGGGGTCAGCAGGGGTGCAGAGATCCACCTGCAGTCCATGGAGGAGAGCCACACTGGAGCAAGTGCATGATGCCCCTGAGAGCAGCTCAGCTGGTTAGAACATGTTGCTGATAACCAAGGGTTTTGGTGGGTTTGATCCCTATATGGGCCATTCACTTAAGAGTTGGACTTGATGATCCCTGTGGTCCTGTCCAACTCAGAATATTCTGTGTTTCTGTGACTGAAAGAAGTCTTTGACCCTGCGGGAAGCCTGTACTGGAAAAGGCTCCTGGCAGGGACCTACACAGGAGCAGGTTTTCTGATAGGGCTTGTGGGGAGTTAGGTTTGTGGGGGAACCACGCTGGAGTGGCTTGTGCCTGAAGGTCTGCATCCAGTGGAAAGGGATCCATGCTGGAGCATTTCATGAACCATGGGAAGGATTCATGCTGGAGAAGTTCATGGAGAACTGTCTCCCCTGCGAGTGACCCCGCACTGGAGCAGGGGAAGGACTCTTCTCCCTGGGCAGTGGCAGAAACAACCTGTGCTGAAGTGACGGTTACCCCCATCCCCTTCTCCCTGTGCCACTGTGGGAGAGGAGGTAGAGCCTGGGAAGCAGGGAGGGGTGAAGGAAAAGGGGTTTTTAAGTTTAGTTTTACTTCTCATTATTCTGCTCTCATTTTGATCGATAATGAATTCAATTAATATCCCCAAGCTGAGTTGCTTTTGCCCATGACAGTCATCAGTGAGTGATCTGTCCCCGTCCTCATCTCAATTCATGAGCCTTTTGTTACATTCTCTCTCCCTTGTCCACTTGTGGTGGGGAGCAGTAGAGCAGCTTTGGTGGATACCTGGCATTCATCCAGGGTCAACCCATCACAGACACTGAGAAAATTTGGTAAAAATCAAAATATTTTACCACTATGTAAAATGTAACTTCTTTACAGTATGGTATTATCTTTCATGGAATCATACAAAAAAGAGCAGAACATTATCATCAGAGGTCTGAGTAGCTGACAAATTGTGTTAAGTTGGAAAATATTTAGCAATAATATTTATGCAAAGAAAATGTAATTTACATTTGGTTGAGAACTCAACTAGCAGCATTTGTCCTCTGATAAAGAATGTTGTCTGCAAAGATGTTACTAAAGAATCATATGTAGTCTGTAACTATGAAGACAGATTGTATGAAAAGCATCTTATTGCCATTGTTTCTTTATTGCATTACTTTCTTCTCTCAGGACGTAGCAACTAATGTCTCCATCTGCTACTGTTTATACTGGATTCGTACTATTGAATGTCCAATTTGAAAACAAGCATCACAAATAGGTACTAATTCTATTTGAATAACTAAAATTGTCTTCTTTCTTTTTATAAGATTGTGTGGAAAGAACAGATATGAGAATATTTTCCTTTAGAATATCCTCAAGTAAGGTTTCTCTTTCAGTATTATTTATGATTCTATATTATCCAAGCAACTTCTTATGAATAAAGATTATTTTTTTACTTTCACACAACTTTGTTCAAGTAAGAAGTTGTAAGAAAACTTTTTTTTAATTCTCAATGTTATTTTTTTTGTTTGTTGGTTTTAAACCATTTTTTGAAGTTGACAGACTTCAGTGGAAAATCTACCATGCAAATAGACAAACCTTTGTCATTTTCTTCAGGAATATTCAGGAAACATTAGAGTCCAACAAAAACCTACTGTGGAGTGGCAAGATTATTTTGAACAGTCCTTGAAACTCAGCAGTTCCAAATGCACACACTGAGCCCATTCTAAATACAGCTGACAGAGTGAAGAAAGGTCTGTAAAGATTATAAGTCTGATGACCTTGTTTACGCTTTGCTTTCATCCCAAAATATCTGTGATACTTGGAGTTAGTAACACATTATAATATTTTGCCCTTATGCAGCAGTTTTCATCTGAGATGTCAAAGAAGTCTACCAACATACAATTCATCTCTGTAAGATTGCTTCAGTAAATCTTGTTCCACCCAATTACTTAAGGTGAATGCAGCCACATAAGAACATCTGGTGTGCAGACACAATGAATGGAAAACAACACATGAAGGAGCTCTAGGACTCCTCCCTGCTCTATATATCAACTATACCTGAATATTCCCGTGAGACATTTATCGATTCCATTTTATTATGTACACATTTCCTGCAGAATACTCTACTACATCACTGGATAAGTTAATTTGCTGATTAACTGGTTTTGATTAGGAGGTTTCACTTAAATGTCAAAACTAAATACCTCTTGGAGTTATTGATTTCAACAGCTACTTCTATCTACTTTGAACATGGAAAATTAATTCCTCTTGTTTTAACACCTCTTTCATTTATTTAAAACTATTACATCATAATTTGGTCGTTTGCCTCCTAAACTTCTGTTGATCATTGGTTTTGTTTTCAAATTGTTTGTCTTCAGCCTTCTTCAGGTGTTCAGTCCAATCTTGACCTAGTATATGTTTTTCAATAATATTTCTATGTGTATATATCAGCTCAATATTTCTTTCTACACAATACAAAATAGATATTGCTGATGCTGCAAATTACTATAACCCCAGATTGTTTTCTGTTGAGAAGATCCTGGCAACACTTCTGTGGCAACTTCCCTGACTAGATAACAGGTTGCATACTCTTTTTGGAAGTTTAATCTAAAACATGTTTCTGCAAATTCCGTGTCTTTCATCATGTATAAGAAGTACTGTCAAAATACCAATAAACTCAAAATATGAAGTATGTGTTTGTTCTTATTTTTCTAAAAACCCTGATATGTTCTTTTTTGTAGGAGAAAATTAAGTTTGATATTGGTTTGTGTTACTCAGGTTCTTGTTATCTGGGCTTTATATATTTTCTGAAATAGACCCTAAGCTCATCCTTCTCTATTCCCTTTTTTTCTATTTAAAATTTCCCTGAAAACTGTAATTATTTTATTGAGTTCTCTCAGTATCCAAGGGTGAATTAATATTGTTAAGATGATCTGAGGTCTTTAAACTTACCCGAGCACTTACTTACCAATTTGCTTTGCATGTATAGTTCAGACCACTCACTGCTTTAGCTAACTCATCAAAGCTGAAAGTAGTCTCAAGAAAAGTAAAAACTCATTCTACCTTTTGGCTGTTCAGAAAAATCTTCAACAGCTTTATATCTTCACTGTGTAATGAATTATTTCTTGTTGTTGGGGTTTTTTTCTTCAAATACACTAGCTTTCTTGTGATGTCCTTGGTCTGAGGTACCTCATTTTGTGCCTCAGTCTTTCTGATTTTGTTACCTTTTTTCTAGTGTTCAATTAGTAATTCTTAGCCTTTCATTATTTCTATTTAGCAATTTTATTCTTTTAGTAATTTGATCTACTATATAATTTATTTATTTATTTGTTTGTTTTTGTTTT
>VWZG01001788.1:17687-31770 GCA_013396735.1 Grallaria varia
GGGGGGTGTGTAATTTTTTGCAGTAGATGCAACTTAAGAAATGTTTCATTTTTGTAGATCTAGGTGTGCACTCCATTTGTATTCTGGCGCCAGATCTGATGAATACATACAGCAACCTGTTTTCTGCATCATCCATTCTATACTGCTCAAAAGCGTGGAACATTTTAAAGTACAAGAAACTCAGTTTTGCTCTGTTTTCAAGAATTATTCTGTTTCTCTATAATATATTATTTCTTATTTGTAGATGCTTCAATTTCTGTTGCAGTTTTTGCGTAATTCTTGTATTCCTTATGTTGACATAACTGGGTTTTTTTCTGATTTTGGATTTTGGAATTATTCTTTCATTAATGGACAGGCACAGTTGTCCGAATATCTTACAAAACAAGCAAACAAAAAACAAAAATAACTTTTGGTTATCCTCAGTTTTTATTTTATTAAAAATGAGTCCTTACTTTTCATTTCTCTGTTAGAGAAGTATCTGACAATTAATTTGGCATGAGCTTACTTTTGTCTTCATTTCTGTCTGGCAAGCTAAGAAAGGATATTAATTCAGTAAGTCTACGCTCAGATTAATTGCTTTTACAATTTTTGCTAAAAGGTGGCATCTATTACTGAAGTTTGATCACAAGCCTACCTTTGATCTCCAAACAGTAGTTCTGTATTTCATATGTTAGATCTCCTGACTTTGTAAGATCTGTATTTTGTCAGAGCTGGATCATAGAATCATGGAATCAGGGAATGGTTTGGAAGGGAGTGTAGAGATCATTCAGTTCCAACCCTCCTGCTATGGGCAAAGATGCCTTCCACTAGAACAGGCTGCTCAAAGCTGCATCTAACCTGACCTTGGACACTTCCAGGGATGGGCATCCACATCTCTGGGCAACCTGTTCCAGTGCCTCACCATTCTCACAGTAAAGAATTTCTTCCTAATATCTAATCTAAACCTACTCTCTTTCAGTTTGAAGCCATTCCCACTTGTCCTGTCTCTACAAGCCCTTGTAAATAGTCTCTCTTCATCTTTCTGGAAAAGAGAATCCTTTGGGGTAACTGAATTGCAGCCTTCCAGTACCTGAAGGGAACTTATAGGAAAGATGGGACAAGACTATTTACAAGGGCAGGTAGTGACAGGAGATGGGGGAATGGGTTTAAACTGAGAGTAGATTTAGATTAGATATTAGGAAAATATTCCTTGTTGTGTGGGTAGTGAGGCACTGGAACAGGTTACCCAGGGAAACTGTGGATGTCCCATCCCTGGAGATGTTCAAGGCCAGAGTGGGTGGGTCTCCGAGCAGCCTGGTTTGGTGGAAGGTGTCTTTGCCCATGGCAGGAGGTTTTGTTCTAAATGATCTTCAGAGTCTCATTTCAACACAAACCACTCTATAATTCTATGATTCTTGTAGGCACCCTTCAGGTACTGTAAGATGACAACGATGAAGTCACCCTGAAGCCTTCTCTTCTTCAGACTGAGCAATCCCAATTCTCTTAGCCTTTTTTCATAGGAGAGGTGTTTCATCCCTCCAGTCATTTTGGTGGCCCTCCTCTGAACTCAGTCCAACATGTTTATGTCCTTCTCTGTTGGGACTTCCAGTGCTGGATGCAGTACTCTGGAAAAGTGTCACCAGAGACCAGGGTAGAGAGGCAGAATCACCTTCCTTGACCTGCTGGCCACGCTGCTTCTCATGTAGCCCAGGACACAGCTGGCTTTCTGGGCTGTAAGTGCACATTGTCTGCTCATGTCCAGCTCCTCACCCACCAGCATCCCCAAGTCCTTCTCAACAGCGCTGCTCTCAATCTATTCTGCACTATAACATTACTTTGTAAGGGATATGCAAGGGATATTCTGGATATTCTCAGCTCTATGTGACCATTAGAATTGTTTTAAGATTATTGTCCTTAAAAATTTCACATTTATCATTGCTTCAGCAAGTTAGATATGTTTTTTTATAAAAGTTCCTCTAGTTGTCCCAAAGACTTACTCAAGATTTCCTACTCAGACCCTTTCTAATATGTGCATTATAGAATAGTTTGGGTTGGAAGGGTCCTTCAAAGATCAAGTCCAACCCCCATGCCATGGACAAAGGCATGTTTCACTAGATCAGGATCTTCACCGCCCCTTCCAGCATGACTTGGAACATTTCCAGTGGGGTTTCCATGACTCCTCTGGGCAAAAATTTCTACTATCTCACCAACCTTCTAGTGAAAAAAAACAATTCTTCCTTATGTCCAAACTAAATCTACATCTATCGGTTTAAAGTCTTGTCCTGTCACTACAGTTCTCTGTATCTCTCTGTCTTTTTTGCAAGACTCCTTTAGAATTTGGAAAGTAGCATTAAGGTCTCCCTGGACCCTTCCCTTCTCCAAACCAAACAGCCCCAGCCCTCTCAATCTGTCTTTACAATCACTTCCCTCAGCCTTTGGTCACCCTCCTTTTGATGCAGACCAAGATACCACTGGTTTTCTGGGCTGCAAGTGCACATTGCTGGCTCATGTTCACTGGACTAGAAGTAGTCAGCTATTTTGTTGACCAAAAGTTTTATTGAAAGGTTTTCCAGATGGAGAAATGTTCTGCAAAGATTTCATTTTAATGAACATTTTCTGAATGTGTATAAAAGAAAACATTACTTTTATCTATATTCAATGTTAATTTGGTTTGGGGGAAAAAATTAGTAAAAATAATTATCTAATATAATAATATTTCATAGCTATTCTCCCATATCACAGAAATCAATAAAAGCAAAAATTTTTGTTTACCTGAAAACAATAAATTATCAGAAAATGGATATACATTGCTAGCCAAAGTACCAATCCTCCATATGTTGTTTTGAAGATATTAATACAGAAGGAGCCTTTTTTGTCTTCATCCCACATTTCACTTGGCTTTTGTTTCATTTTTCTTTCTGGAACACATTCATAATGTATTTCATTTCCAGAGTGCCAGTCAGCAAGAGTTTCACATGCACACCATATGACAGATGTCCTTAATGATGCATGAACTTTCCAGACTCATTTCATTAAAGTTTTAATAGCAGATCCTTGTAACCTTAAATTATCCTCATATGACCATCACACATTTACACACCTACAAGAATGCATATTCAGATACTTAAATATTCCCCAATGCTCTTCTCTTCCCACTAGTCTTACATATGTCTGTATGTTTCTCCCCCTTGAAATCAGGCTTGAGCAAACACATCAACATATGTTGTCTCTGGAAAACACTAGGAAACGAAAGTCTAAAGTAGCAACTCCAACAACAATATTTGTTCACCAGTTCTAAGGATATCTAAAGCAGATTACTTAAACTCTGTTAATAACTTAACATCCAGCTCTTTTCCCTACACGTAGTTCTTTCTTGAAATCCAAAACTAGCACATATCCCTACTACAAAATATGGTTTCCAGCATATTACATAGGACTGAGTCAGTTATGTGTGGTAGTTAGAGCTCAGGTAAGAGATTCTGAGGTTCTTTGAAGTCATTGTCTTAATGCTCAGGCTAGCAAAGAAAGGTATCAAAATATTGTGCATCAGAGGAAAGAGACAACAGAAGACAGGGCCTCAGCTGACCATCTTAAAAGCTTGTTGGACCTTTTTCTTGGGTACTGTGAACAGGTTTGGTTTAGCCAACTCAAGGCAGGTGAAAAGGAAGAGAGTGAAGTTATAGAAGGTGAAGACAAGAGCAGCAAACTAGGGTTTGGAGGCACCACTTTTCAAGAGAGAAAAAAATTATCTGATATTCTAATATTTAGAGGAAAGAATCGTAATTTATCAAAAATCACAAAAAGTTATTGCTCTTACTAAAACTTGTGAGACACCAGTTCAGAAAACACTCAGGAAAGAATTTTTTCTTCCCAAGAGACAGTGAACTTCCATAATTTATTTCCACAGGACGCTGTGGAGATATCAGCAGGTTTATCGATAAGAAATCCATGAACAGATGACAAAGAGATTAGGAGGAGTCATACCTATTAGAATTCTGCATCCAACAGTTGCAAATGCTGGGGGAGTTAAAATGAGAAAGATGAAGAAAAGTGGCCAAACTTACAGGCTCCTCTGAATTAGTATCTCCTTCCAACACTTCCTAATCCATGTCCACATGTCTAAGGGCACAATACTGAAGCTAAAACAGCTAAACCTCTAGAAAACTGGTTTTTTGGATTTGGTTTGTTGGGGTTTTTTTCCCCGGATGAATGCTCAATGATAAAAGGAACTGAAAGAAATTAAGGGGAAAGACAGAAACTGACATATATGTGAAAGATAACCGGAAGATTTTTAAATGAAACTTGGTCTATAAACAATACATGTTAGATAAAAGGAGAAGAGTCAGATAATAGCCTGAAAAAGTGATGGTAATGTGGTTGCTTAAGATCTGCAACTAGTACCATTCTAGATGTACTAGACTACCTCATTCGCTTCTGCTGGGCTGGCAGATACAACCCTGTGCATATTTGTGCCATCCTAGAATGATAGATGAAGCACATAAGGAATTAAGTCCTAAAGGTATTTAAAATGAAAAAAGAATCATGTTTTAGATACATCAATCAGTTCTCTTTCATCTTTAATAGAACACTAACAATAAATCTACAGTGAAAAAAATTGAAATATTGATATTGCCTGTAAAGATAAAATATTTGAGTGATGTATTTTTTACTAGAGAGAATGCAAAGAAATACAGAAGCTTTAGTGACCCTAATAAGGAGTAACTGTGGTGGTGCTTGTAAAGCCACTCATTCTAAAATTGTACATGGTTACAAATTCCTTCAAAGTACTTTTTAGAAATACTTTGAAGTCTTCCGGTAATTTGTTTTACTCAGTACATGGTACTNTTGCTATGATATTATTTTTGTCTGTTTGTGGCAATACATTAGGTCTAGTATAAACTCTCCCAGACAGTATGGAAGTAAAGAAAATAAAAACATAAGAAATGCAGCAGAAATTATAGGGAAAATATCAGTGGTAGAAATTCTAACCAAGCTTTCTAACTTCCTGATTTTGAACAAACTAGGAAGTTCATTCAGAAAATTTGGAAGTTAAGCAAAAAATGTTGAGTCAAATTTAGCAGAAGAGAAACACCAACTATTAATTGAAAAGCAATCTAGTTTGGAAGACTTAACGATCTGTCTACAGAAGTACATGTTCAAAAAGTACTATCACAGGACTAAAAGTCTCAAGTGAGTTTGGGGGATGTTTTTTTGGATTAATTTTTTATTGCAAGAAGTATCGTAATCACCTCACATTTTGTTTTTAGTTAATTCTGCATAACAATTTAAAATTTTAAAGCAAGTAAGAGGAATTGAATGTAGACTTCACAGTTTTGAGGAAAACAAAGAAAGTGTTTCTTGTACTTCAATAAAGTGGGCTCAAACAAGCATAGAAATTTACTCAGAAAGTAATCTAAATTAAGTAGAATAAGTGTTATTTATTTAAAAACAGCAACATTAAACAGTTTGCAGTAAATTATCCACAATCCAAGGAAAAGAAAGCTTAGGAGGTCAGAAAACAATGTAGTTGAATGAAAAATTGTTTGATAGTCTGAAAACCAAAAGGTAATCATGGAAAAAGTAAAAACAGTAACATAACAAAATGCTTCTATGTAAGAATAGTAAAAGCATATAGGGTGCAAATTCAGAAACCAAAAGAGTTGAAACTAGCAAAGAATATTAACAACAATAAGATGTTCTCTAAGCACAGTACAATTTTAAGAGAGATTAGGGAAATAGCGTGGTGCTTCTATATGAGGTGAGCTACTGAGTGAAACAGTAGACATTTAAATGTTCAAACTCCTTTCAACTTCAGCTCTAACAAAAAGATTATTATGAGCCAATACTCCAAAATTTGCAAGTCAAAGCAAGGGCTTACGGAAAGTGAACACTGCAAATGGTAGCAACACAAGATTAATCCTGGCAATGTGCCAATGAAATTCTATCTTTGCCATAACAGGAAGAAATCCACTTCACATAATAATATAATTTCCCAGAGAGTCAAAGGAAATATTATGTTCCTCCTTTCTTCCAAAGAGTCTTTGAAAGTTTAATTCACAGATTTTCTGTGCCATTAAGTTATCTTATGTCACATGTCCCTATCTTTCACTGAAAATAGAGACAACTAATGAGAATTACTTTGTCAACACCTTGGAGCCTCAGTTACTATCAGAACACTTTTTGAAAAACAGCCAGGGGCCTGGAAAACTGAGACCATAATTAGGGATCACAGATACTTGACTAAGACTGCAAGAATTCAGTGGACTGAACTTACTGCTGTGATTATCAGACTATGAAATACTGCAAGTAAAAATCTTCCTCCGGAAGGAAAAGGATTCATGAGCAAGAAAAATCTTCTAACCTTGTGATTATGATGTTACAGATCATGTTTTGGTGACTAAGATTAAATATCTGGGGAACATTCAGGTTGGGAGTCCAGTGCTGGACTGAGTATATTGGTAATGAGTACACTTTCTGACTGTAAATGTTCTGTAGAAAAAATTTATTTTAGAAGTAACAATATCAGAACAATTATCTGAAAATTGTGCCTTAAATCAGGGTTCAAGGAAGGAAGAAAGAAGCAGTGGATGAAGATCAAGTCATGGATGACTGAAAGTCCAAGGGACCTAACAGATTTGCAAAACCACTCTCCATTGCCTCTGAAAAACTATGGAGATTGGAAGATATTTCTTACAAATAGAACAAAGAAAATGTCACAGCCAATTTCAAAAGAGGCCAGAAGGTCAATCTGGGCAAATACAGGCTAGCCAGTCTTGCTTTCATTCCTGGAAAAATTGTGGTGTGTATACTTGAAGCCAACGAAGAGAAAGTGACTGGGAGCAGACAACAGGGATTTACCAAAGGTATATCGTGCCTGACCAACCTGATTGGTGATCTATGATAACATGGATATGCAGACGAGGAGAGAGGAGAGCATGTCCCATATCTTGGCTTCAACAATGTTTCCAATACATTCTTCAGCAATATTACTATGGACAAATTAGGATATTCTAGTGCATGAGTGAGCAATTAGATGAGCAAAAATGTATTTGGATGGTTGGACCCAGATGGCAATGGGTTGTACTCTAACTAAAATGCTTCCAACAAGAGTCTGTGAGAGACCGAAAGGATTTTTGGCTTAAATACTGTTAAAATCACTGAAGGAATTTTGTCCACTGTAGAAAAGTGTGCAAGGAAGCAACTGTTCATCAAATCCCACCCCTCCTCGAATATGTCTACTAATTTGGACTGTGGTGGGAATTTGAGATAAGATAAAGATGGTACTATTGTCCACTTACCCCAGGAGAAGAATGTATCCACAAGTGTGAGAGACATGTTAATGGCTCAGACAATCAAGGTGCAAGCAGAGGAAGTGCCAAGTAACTGACCAGGTGCTGAGGGCTTGCACACTTGCCACCACAGGCTACAAGTTGGTGTTGGACAACATAAGGAAACCCTGCAAGGTGGGGTAGGTTTCTTTGCCCTTACACAAAGTACTCAGCTGTGACAACTCCCCTCTGGGGAAGTACCGGAACATTCACATGTAGCCTGAAGGTTTTCATCCTGTGCTCATGGGCCGTAATTAACTCAAGTGCATTGACCTGACAGGAAGCTGTAACATGATCAGAAGTGTCAAAGACTCCTGAAATGCCCCATGATCCAGTATTACATCATCNACTGCCTACAAAGCCTACAGCTATAGGGACAGTGGAGCTGGAAAAGATATTCCAAGAGATCATGCCGGGGTCACACCATTGCTGCCTCTACACTCTGTAATCTGGGCCACCCATGGTAATGAGGTCCTCAGCTACAGCACCAAGCTGTCTTTGGGGTTAGGGTTAAGATTCAGAGGGCCAGAAAGCCTACAGCTGCAGGGACACTGGGACTGGAAAAGTCATNTCTCCAGAGGAGTTACTGGGGCATTTCCACCTTGCCTAAGCTTAATAAAACCTCTGTGGACTCTGTGTTTCATGGACCTTCTGTCATCACCCCAGGCTTCCCTCAATCAATCCAGGCTGCAACCATCACTTCAACAAGACTGGGACTCTCACCATGGAGAAGACCACAAGCAGAGAATCAACAGAATGCCATTGGAATCCATGGAGTGGTGTTGCTTTTTCTACTTAGCCTGTCTCTCTGTAGCTCTCTTTCTCCCTCCCTCTGCCACCCCCTTTTTCTTATTTCTATCTTTTGCCTCTACTTTTCATATTTACTGATACATAAAAGTCCGTAGTACTGACTTCAGCATATGGTCTCATTTGCAACTTAATTCAGCCAAAGGCATCTCTCTAATAATTTTAATAAACATATCTTAAGAGAGTGATACCAAAGGAGTCCATTTCAGGTCCTCTTATATTTAGTCTTCATCAAAAAACTAGAGGAAATAATGGAGAACACACTCATCAAATTGGCAGCTGACCTCAAACTTATCAGTCAATATAGTTGAGAACAGAACTGCCACTCAGACAGTCCAGAGAGAATGAAGTAATGGAGAAGCTCTGTAAAAAGGGTGGTGGTAGGAACATCTATCATGGTGTGTCATGGCGGTTCCCAAGGTATGTCAACATAGTCTATAGATCAAGGGAAGGGATTGTCTTCCTCATTAGATCACACCTATTACGAATGTTACAGAAATCACATTAACAAACGGATGGATGGAGGGAGGGNCTTTGGGGTTAGGGTTAAGATTCAGAGGGCCAGAAAGCCTACAGCTGCAGGGACACTGGGACTGGAAAAGTCATTCAAAGGGAATCATGGCAGGGAACCCACATTTCTTCCTTCACGTCTTTCTAAACTGAGCCACCCATGGGTATGGGAACCTCAGATGCAGCACAAAGCATTAGAGATAGGTTTAGGGTTCAAAGAGCCACAGAGCCTACAGCTCAAGGGACACTGGGGCTGAAAAAGGTATGCCAAGAGAATCATGACAAAGGTGCACAGATTGCTGGCTTCACGCTTTTATAGCCTAGGTCACCTGTAGTAGTGGGGATCACAGCCTCAGCCACCAGGTTTTCTGTATGGTTTGTCAGGGTCCCAAGAGCCAGAAAGCCTAAATCTCCAGGGTCAGTGGGGCTGAAAAAGTCAAAGTGGATCATGACAGGGCCCCAAAATTGTTCCATCCACCTTTTATAATCGCAGCCATCCATGGAGATTGTGACCTCAGCCTCAGCGCCAAGCTGTCGTTACAGATAGTGTTAGGGTTCAGAGAGCCACAGAGACTACTGCTACATGGACACTGGGGTTGGAAATGACACGCAAAGGCGATCATGTCAGGGTCTCAAAACTGGTCTCTGGCACATTTATATTTTGGGTCACCCTTGATGATGGGGACCTCAGCCTCAGTGCCAAGCTTCCTTTATGGTTAGAGTTAGGGTTCAGAGTACCAGAAAGCTCCAGGGACAGAGGGGCTGGAAAAGGAAACCCAAGGAGATCAAAGCAGAGCACAAACATTGTTGCTTCCAGACCTTTCTAAACTGGGTCAGCCATGGTCCTGGGATAATGGGAAGGCATATGTGGAGTGGCTGAAGTCCCTTGGCTTGTTCGGGCTGGAGAAAAACTGACTGAGAGGAGACCTCATTGTGGTCTATGGCTTCCTCCTGGAGGCAGGCAGAGGGGCAGGAACTCATCTCTCCTCTCTGGTGACCAGTGAGAGGGCCCAAGGGAATGGCATGAGGCTGTGCCAAGGGAGATTTAAGTTAGGTATTAGAAAAATGTTCTACACACTCCTTAGGTTGTTTGGGTACTGAAACAGGTTCCCCAAGGAAGCGGTCACAGCACCAAGCCTGTCAGAGATTAGGAAGTGTATGGACAATGCTTTCAGACAGCTGTGGTGATGCTTGGGGCTATCCTATGCAGGGCCAAGAATTCAATAATCCTTGGGGGTCCCTTCTAATTCAGTATTTAGTATGATTCTGTGATATTTATAAGTGAGAAATATAATTGTGGACATCTCTTACCATACATAAATATTTATAAAGTGCTACTAAGATGGTATAGAAATGTATTTTTTTCTGGAGCTATAATAGTTAAAGGGTATTTAAAAAGTCCTGTAGCGTCTTCTCTCACCAAAAGGCATATGAATTAAAATTAAAGTTTTCTGACAGATATTTGCCTAAGTTGTTCTTTAAATCCCTCTCTTTACGAGTCTCCTTAAACCATTTATTCTGATGTTGAATCAGAGTGTTTTCCTCTAGGGGAACCTAGGTCTCCTTTGCTTCAATTTAAGAGGTACCACTTCTTTTCCTGTCTCAATTCCTATGTGATGGGTTTGACCTACCAGTGTAACAAATCTTTTGGAAAAGTCTCATCATTCTAGGAAGAAACAGAAAGTACAGATTGGAAAAAAAAAAAAACAAAACAAAACACTTCTATATTTACAACCCTCTATAAAGCAGAGTTAAGACCTCATATAGAATGTAATGTACTATTTTGGTTACCTCCATTAATGAACTTAAATTGAAACAGGTTCAGAGAAGTGTCAAAATAATTACAGTAATGAAAAACCAAGCTTATGAGAAGAGGTTAAAGGACTTGACTTGTTTATATAAGGAGTCATTTAATTTTGTTAAGCTAAATATTTGGGGCTTTGGAAGAAGTGAGAAAGAACTAATTAAATTGGAAGATAATGCGCGTGAAAAGCAAACAGGTATAAATCGATTATGACTATAATTCCAGACAGAATAAGAAAAAAGCATTTAAAGTAATGAAGCAAATTTTCAGATAATCCTATATGTAGGACTGTGGGGACAATTAATTAAATTGCTCTGAAATAGTATTTGATAAAAGACTATAAAACACTATCTGGGCTACATCAAAAGGAGGGTAAGTTTATGTTAGATATTAAGAAGAAATTTTTCATTGTGAGGTTGGTGAGGCACTGGAACAGGTTACCCAGAGAAGCTGCAGATGCCTGATCCCTGGAAGGATCCCTGGAATGGGGCTTTGAGCAACCTGGCCTAGTGGAAAATGTTCCTGCTCATTGCAGGGGATTGGACTAGATGACCTTTAAGACCCCTTTCAAACCATAATGTCCTATGATTCTGTGAAGATTTATGAAAGAGATACTGATGATCCAAGAATTATTAAGTTCAGATAAGCACCTTTCGATATCAAACCTGAATATAATCACAATAAATAATTTTATTTGAATGGTTTCACACATTTAGTCTCAATCTTCTTGTGTCAATCCTTTGTTTCAAGAATTCCATAGAAAACAGATGGAAGCTTTTTTGCAGATTTGTTTCTGGGATACTTTTTGCCTTAATGACCAAGTGTATAAATGCAATGTTACTGACAGCACTCTGCAATGATACTCCAAGGGTTCTCCATTGTCTTCCAATATCCCTTGCTTTTAACTAAACAACCTCAACTATGAATTCAAATCCAGAAAGACCCTTTCCCACCCCAAGAACAGCTACAAGGCTATTTAAAGAGTTATTGAGATCTTATATATTTGATGTTGATAATTGGTTTGTTATGGTTTCTGCCTTACCTGAATAACATATGAGATTATCACGGTACCAACTGAGATTATCACAGGACCACTCACATATTTATATGAATTGGTTTCTTGTCAATGGAAAAAATAAGACGTCAACAGCAGTCTTGATTTCTCCTGGTCTATATCATGCATTTGATGTTGCTTGCAATGTATTTCTTAAATTTCTTATAGGGTATAGGAAAACGTTTTGCACTAGTTTAATGTTCCTTCTGTACTAATGTATTTTCTTTCCTCATTTCCTATGATTGTGAGGATACAGATAGGTGAAAATAGGGGTGAAAGCAGATGAAATTTTAATTCTCACATGATAATGTTTTCAAATCTCATTTTTACATAGTCTCAGATTCTCAAAAAACTGTCTAGTTCATCTAGACCAATTTAGTCACTTTCAAAAAAATCTCTGTCACTACAGGCTCAATATGGGTCTGTGACGTTCTTCAATAGCTGAAATTGTCTGCTCTAAGGTACTAAAATGTGTTGTTAATATATAATTACTTCATTCTCAATATCTGAATTCCAGTGATTAATCATCAGGAAAAGATAATAATATGTTTGCCTGGCTCAAGGGTTAAACACAAATGAAATGAACTAAACTTCTAGCAGTACATTTCCAATAACTGCAGTATCACTTAGCTAGCCCAGATTTTTAATGAATATTGTTTTAACAGCATGCAATTGCTAATGATAGGGAATCCTCTGAGACATCTTACCAAATAACAACAACAACAACAATCATATTTTTGTCAGAGATTTTAAAATTCATATTTGAAATCTCTGTTTTGAAGATATACTTGCCTGGTGAGATTTAGTATACTGAAAGGGGCAGATTTGCTTATTTTCTTGTTTTTCAGAAGTCCAATTGAGAAAAAACCTGAAATATTCTGTTAAGCATCATAGAAATTTTGTGTTTAATATGTAAGTCCTTAGAAATTAACATTCTGGATTTTATAGTCGGCGTTTTGCACTGATCAAATTTTTAACATTATTAATTTAGAAGTGTGAACCCCTAGTGAGTTAATTTTAAAGGCAGAAATTTTAAAGGCTCAGCAGAAAGCATAAGGACTTCTAGCTCTACTATTTAACTAGAAAACAGCTCAAAACATAATGTCACATATAAGCCCACACTATCTCAAATATGCCATCAGAAATTGATATTTTATCACTGTAATTTGTTTTCAGCAAGAGTTGTACATAACATCATGTAGAGATGAATCTTCAATGATGACCTGATAAAATGACTAGTGCCTACCAGTTCTTTCAATTACCTTTAGTTAGCTGTGAATGAGACTGAAATTGCCCACGATTTTCTAAATTTATTTTTCTCCATCAGAAAGAAACTGAATCTCATGCCCTATGGATTAACATATTGAATTTTTCAGTGTTTAATTGAAACGAATACTTTTGAGGTCTGGTATTAATGCCTGCTTCCTTTGTATTTGATCGCAAACACCATTAAATGCTTATGATATCAAAATTACTTTGAGTCCTTTAAAACTTCACTGCTAGACATCAGAAGTAATTCTGTAGCCTTCAATATTATCTTTTCTATCTTACTATTACAAATCTACATACAGATCTATGTCTTCATCACTCCCCTGGCATTCCTTATTCATTCACATTCAGAAAGAAGTGTTCAGTTATATCACTGCAGATATTAATGTAGATCTCTACTGAGTTCTTCTTAGACATTAGTACTGCATTTAATTCTTTTTTATTCATTATGTGGGATGCCAAATGGTATGTCTACGGGACTTTTTATCCTATAACTCATTGCAAAGAATTAAATAGATTCAAATCCTGAGGAAATAGATCCATAGCTATTGTAGCTCTATCCAAGGAGCCTTATAATCCCTATCCATGTCTACGCACAAATAATGAGAAACACATAGGAAGTGTAAAGAACAAAATATTTAAATGACACCAGCCTCCACATCCTCTTTTTATTCAGGAATGACAACTTTTGAGCTTGGGGGAGGAGGATCCCTTATGCAAATGAAAGACAAGAACCAGACATGTTTGACTTTGTTTTTCATAGCTCTTTAAAATGATAATTTTTGTCTCATATCAAATAGCTATGTTCAGCAGACAAGATCTGTGTTCATGAGATATGTCCACTAATATTGCATTTTCCAAAACATTAATTCATAGAAATCATCAAGGAGTCCTAATTTTGGTAGAAGGATTCAGGGAATAGGACTGTGAAAGCAGAGTGAAAAGGCAGGGGGGGTGTGGGGAGAGAATTTTCTTCGGAAAGTCACAGAAGCCAAAAGAGAAAATACTACAAATAGAAGATTTTTCTTATCCAGAAGTCATAAAAATCATAGAATGGGTGGAAGGGACCTTAAACATTATCCAGCTCCAACCCCCCTTTCCATGGGCAGGGTAGCCAAATATTAGTACTAAAAAGTTATTTTGTTCTGCTGTAAATAAATCTGTCCCTTAATGAAAGGCTATTTAGTTCTATCTCGCTCAGAGAAAACACTTTTCTGCTACAAGTAAATTTTTGCAATTGATTGAATTTAGATTAACCAGAGGTTTCTACTAAGAAAATATATTAACCGAGCATGACTGAGAACACTGATATTATAAGAAAATTCAATAAAA
>VWZG01001788.1:31817-54851 GCA_013396735.1 Grallaria varia
AATGAATTAATCTCATAAGTGTAGAGAGATAACACTTTTAATATATTAACATATTAATACTTTATCATTCAATATGAAGGGAAGATGTAATAGTTGATGACCTCTTGGACACAGGTGACTGAATCTTAAGAAGAGAAAAAGATAAGTAACACAAATTTCAAGGTACAGAATTATATTCAAGTTAAGAACTATACTTCAAATTAAACTTAATTAGTCAATATATCTATAACAGTTACTAGAACAATAAATATCTAATAAAAAAGACTACTTATCTGAAATTAATAGACCACTCTCAGGATGCTAAAGTCAGAGTACAGATTATTAGACATTATAAAAAATTAATTTATAATCATTAATCTTTCCAGCAAAGCAAGTTGTGTATTTTCTATTTACAGGAAGTAAGAAAAGTATAACTACATTTGAATACAACTATTTTTAGGGTAGCACAGAAAAGAAAACAAGTCCAAAAGTACCACATTTTAACAAAAATAAAAGTCATCAAAAATAAACCATATGTCAAAAGCAGGACCTGGGCTTACAGAATTATGACATTGCTTCCCCAGTGAAAACTTTTAGTCTCTCAGGATATAGTATGGTGCCAGATGTTAAAATTTATCTAGGAATCTCTGGAACCAAAAAAGCAATTATACTTTATCCTTCATCTCTCCTGTTTCAGAATCTAATTACCAGGGTTTACAGAAATATTTGTTCTGTAAATATTACAGGTACTACTTTAGGAAAAAGTTTTCGTTGCAGAAAAGGTCTTTCAGCAATGTGAAAGCTTTGATACAAACAAACACAGGCATAAACAGTGTACAGAGTAAAAAACAAAATTGACATTTTACTTATGTCTCTGACTTGTTTATTGATATTAGCCTCACCTCAGTGTTTCTTATAGTTTTAATGTTCTTCCATCACAAATCTCCCCAAAGTCTCTGTCTCACAGACATTTATGAATGCGCCTAACTTTTTTGACTAAGATCTCCCCTTTGCAAAACTGGGACGATAAAATCAGGTACCACTGAATAGATTCAGTTCTTGCACATTCATATAGGACTCAGTTTCTGCTAAACCTGGTCAATCACTCAAAGGTATAGTATGGTCTATAGGCCAGAGAACTCACCATGGTGTCCCTCCAGAAGCAATATCCCTTACAGCTGATGGAACTCCTTATTTATGTCATGCCTCTGACAATCTTTTATCTTAAGATAAGCAAACAGAAAGTTGATAAATTGATTCTCTTCATGGTAGATTAGTATTTTAGAAATACATTTCATGTCTTTTTTTTTTTTTTTCTTTATCCCTCCCGCAGTGGATATGGGGTAATAGTTTTGTACACTCTCAAATTTGTGTCATTAAAACCAAACCACAGACACCATATAAATTAAGAACTGCTTTCAGTAACAACAACAGATATACAGTAGCAATGATTAGTGGATATCAATGGGGATTGGAGAGAAGGGGGAAAGATTTTCCAACCAGTTTCCACATAATGAAATTAATTTTGAACGCACAAGGATTTTTTTATCACCCCTTTTCTGCGAAACACCTACTCTGGAAAGTGCCCTGCAGAGCACGGACACTGTAGAATGACTTTTTATTTTTTTTTCTATATCTTATTTGATATGTTTTCTCACAGGCAGTCAAACACAAAATAATTTTTGAATGATTCATGCAGATATTGAGGTGACTTTAGATCTAAAAAATAGTTACCATGTACAGAATTTCAGACACACGAATGATTATTGTGCCAATCGCTTTGCCATGAAAGTTTTCCCTGGTTCATTCCAGGTCAGATTCCAGTAATATTTAATCTCACAGATTATTGCTAAATATTTAGTTTACAGAATACACTATCAGGTTAAAAGATACACTCTTAAGTCACTACTATTCTTCTGCCCACAAAATTTCATGTCATGTTGTCTAAAAAAAAACCACCTTAATATATTTAGATTAATTCAAACCACATTTAATTACATAGACAACAATATTTAATTAAGCTAGAGTCCTAGAGAGTAGGTTTCTAAGAGAATTAGTCTGGCTCTGACAGTCAAAACAACCTGGGTGACATCAACGTCCAGTCCCATTCCATCCTTTCCTTTACTGCCATATTGTAGTTTCATAACTTTTGCTTCATAGATTCATATTCCAAATGCCTCATTGCTATCTCCTGAGTAGCAATGCATGTAAGTTAATTGCACTGAATCCTCACTTGGATGAAGACCAATAGATTCCATGGTAAGGAAAATGGTTTTGGTTCTCCACATGCTTAGTTGGAAAAGGACCAGGGAAGACCATCTCATATATGCTTTACTACAAAGCAATTCTACCTAAGCAGTCATAAAAAATAAATAGGTTTTGAACTTCATAATTAGCTACATTTTGGATCTTTTGGTTTTTTAGGAGGATACACTAGAAATACACAAAGTTATTTCACTGGTATAATTCCTCTTGAGATAGATAGTATTCTGATTACTATAGGAAATAAAGAAAAGGTTTTCTGTAAAGGATCCATATCTTCTTTTCAGTTAATTTGTTGTGTAATTTGATAAATCCCATGAGACAATCGAGACACATTAGATCATGTAAAACACCATGGGTGACAATAGCTCCTTATCAAGAGATGAAGATCAACAAAATGTAAATGCATATGTCAATACCAAAAGGTGTCTATGTGCAGTCATTACGTCTAAGATAGTGGAGATCTAATTAGAAGAATATGGAAAGCTATATTGTCATCCCGAAGTAAATATCTATATTTTATCAGATGAATGGTTTTCTAGGTCCCAGCTGTAAATTGACTACAGGCTGAGCTTAGTGGACTTAACATTGGTGTGTGTTGCCACTCTGTATGTATTTCTTGTACTTGAGAAACTTAGGACAAGCAGATATAAGTGGGAAACACGTGCACTTCTGAAATCAGTTATGAGGTGAAGGTGGGATAGCTTTCACCATCTAAACTGAAACTGAAGACCACCAGAGACCTTCACTGATTGTAGCAGGAAATCATTATCATCATGGCTAGGCTTCGCGAATGAAGATTTGGGAAGGGCTCTACCCACGCTTGCTGCAAGCGCGCTGATGGCTAAAGAGGCCAATGCGAGATAGGCAAGTCCGGTTGCAAAAGGCACAGCAGAAAGTCTCCATAGGCGGTGTTGGTGAGGCACGGTTCTTTCTGCGTTGCCTTTTCTCCTTCAGACTGATTCTGCGTGCATTCTCAAAGGAATCAGCAGCGTTATGGATGGTGTGTCTCCACGCCTCCCGATTGGAGGCCAAAGTGGACCATTGATGGTAGTCAATATGGCCAAGGCTGAGGTATTGTTTCAGAGCGTCCTTGTATCTGCAGATACATGAATAGTGTTATGTAAAATCTGTTTTAAACTGTTTGATGAAGGAAAGCTGTCTAGTTCAAATGTGATTTTGCACTACATCCTTCCAGAAATTATTTTTTCACAGTATCTTTTCCCCATTCACCTAAACGCAATTCTCGTTATATCTTAGTAATTTTTTTCTATTCCAGTTAAAGAAACAAATATGGAATCTCAGTAATAGGTTTAGTATCCTAATTATGCTCTCAAATACAACTAGGACTCAAAATTTCACATCTTATAGGAACTGCTGCATGAATTTGTATTAACACCTACTGTTTTAATGAGTGAAAATTCATGGTCCCACTTTCTAATATCTAAAAGTTTTGCCAATGATATAGTAAAAAAAAAAAAATACACTTTTTTACACAAATCTGGCATCTTTTCTGGAAGATGACACTTATTTCCTAACAGATTTAGAGTTAACTACCACAGCCATGTCACTACAAAGAATCATGGTTCTCAGTTGAGATAACATGTTCCTGAATTCTACCCTCGAATGGCAACTTTTCTAATCTGCTATTCCAGAGATGACAGTTGGTAAACCTGAGAGCTAGCAAGAAGCAAAAGAATTTTAATGATATCAGAAATCTTGAATCAGCTAAGATCAGCAAAAAATATGAAAGACTTTTTGTTCAGGTGAGAGATTTTATGTGCAGCTGCTAATCAAGAAAGATAAATTTAAAACTCTTAAAGAAACCATCTAATTTTTGCATCAGTACTTACCCTAGAAAAGAGAAACAATGCCATACTCTTATCTCTCAAGGTGTTTTTTTTCCTTAAACTGGAAAAATTAGTGTGTCTTACAAAATATTTGTTCAATATCTATACCAACACCACCTTTGCCTTTCATTTGGACTGTAGACATTATTAACATGCAAACAACAATGAAACTGGAGCTTTAGTATAGATGTTAAATATCGGATATTTAATATTACACATACTCTTTTCTCTGACAAACAACTAATGTGCTTTCTTTCAGAGTAACATTGTTTTTATTAAATTTTATATCCAAATTTTTCCAAGACATGAAAGTTCATAGGAAATGTGACTTTGATGTTTTATCATTTGTTTCACATTTGTTAGCCATCATCTCCTCAGTAATTCTCTGCACATGCCCAGTGTTCCTCCAAGATACTTGTGGCACATTGAAGAAAAGGTCACAGTTGCAAAATCTGAGGTGTATGATGGGAAGTTACATTTGAAACCCGGCTTCACAATGGACTACAGTGTTTTGGAGTTTTTTTTATGGTAGTATAAGGACTTGTATGGTAGTACAAGTACAATAATTTTTTAGTTAACAGCTTTACAGTTTATACTGAGAAACCTTTTTCTTACATTTTTTTTCCAGATGCTTATAGCTTTGTGAAATAACAGCTCTTTGGGATAAACTTGTCCTCAATTCTTGTTCTTTTTCAGTTCTTTGATTTTATTGATAATAATTTACTAACAAGAGAACGTATAACTATCTGTAAGTTGCATATGCTCTAAGTGTTTCCCGTTTCCTGTTCACATTTTTTTCCTCGATGACTGCAGTTACACATTTTGGGCAGCACTGAGCAACTCCTATCAAAACTTAAAAGGTGCTGGTTAGCTTACACTGTGTCAGCTAACCTAGTATATGACCCTATGTCATGCTTATTACTTGTAGGGGTCCTATTAGTGACTTATTAGTCTCTGTTTCAGCAACCAGTTCCTCAAACATAAGCTTCTAGATTCATCTAAGACATCTGATCCTGCCTGGCTTCTATCTGCTGCACCAGATGGACATGGGTTCCTATAAATCCTGTGTCATATTAGCTACAGAGATGTCTCAAACACCTTCTAATACCTTCAAATAGCACTGCCTGCTTACATGCAGTGTTCTGGTTCATGTACTTCACATCTAGTCAGCCAAATAACTTCCAGGCTGAACAAGCCCAACTCTTCCAGCTTCTCAGCCTTCCCTTATGAGGCAAGTGCTCCAGCCTTTGATGGCCATTCTCAGAGCTCCCTCCAATCTGTGGATACCTTTCCTGTATTGTCTGTTTAGGAGTGGAGGGTAATTACTTCTTTCAGTACACTAGAGGTGTTTCTAACCCAGTGTGCTGTTAGCCTTCACTGCTGAGATGTTGCACGGTTCATTCACATTCACTTTGTTGTTCATTCGGTCAACCAGGCACTTTCCAGTGAGCCTCCTCCCAAATCAGGGAGTCCCCAGTCCAGCTACTGTAGAAGTTTAGTTCCAGTACTTCCCCTCTCTAGAGCACAACAACACAGCATAGATACAAAGATTCTTTCGTACATTGTGCTGACATCAAGGTAGATCACTCTCACCACCCTCCCCTCATACGCAATCACTTCAGAGTTCAGTTTAGGGACTCTGTCTCTGTGTGTGCAACAAGTTGTGCCTTTACAAAATATCCAAAGCAACAATTGCAGTCAGTTTGAAAATGAGACATTGTTTCACAGTTGTTATTATCAATATTATTATAATTTTTCCTTTTCAAAATTGATCAGTCCTTCTATTTGTATATCTGAGCTTTGAATCAGACTGCAGAAAATATATACACGCTCAAAAGTAACCTAAATGTGGTCTATCTAGACTTCAGCAAAGCCTTTGACATGTCTCCCGTGTTATACACCTGGAAAAGCTGGCAGCCCATGGCTTGGACAAGTGTTCTCTCTGCTGGGTTAAGAGCTGGCTGGAGGGCCGGGCCCAGAGAGTGCTGGTGAAAGGGGCTGCATCCAGCTGGTGGCCAGTCACCAGTGGTGTCCCCCAGGGGTCAGTGTTGGGTCCAGTCCTGTTTAACATCTTTATTGATGATTTAGATGAGGGGATTGAGACCATCATGAGCAAATTTGCTGATGACACCAAGTTGGGAGGGAGAGTTGACCTGCTGGAGGGCAGGAGGGCTCTGCAGAGGGATCTGGATAGATTGGAGAGATGGGCTGATTCCAATGGGATGAAGTTCAATAAGGCCAGGTGCCGGGTCCTGCACTTTGGCCACAACAACCCCATGGAGCACTACAGGCTGGGGACAGAGTGGCTGGAGAGCAGCCAGGCAGAAAGGGACCTGGGGGTACTAATTGACAGGAAGCTCAACATGAGCCAGCAGTGTGCCCAGGTGGCCAAGAAGGCCAATGGTATCCTGTCCTGTATCAAAAATAGCGTGGCCAGCAGGACCAGGGAAGTGATCCTTCCCCTGTACTCTGCGTTGGTGAGGCCACACCTGGAGTATTGTGTTCAGTTCTGGGCCCCTCAGTTCAAGAAAGATATTGAGGTGCTGGAGCGGGTCCAGAGAAGAGCAACAAGGCTGGTGAAGGGACTGGAGCACAAGTCCTATGGGGAGAGGCTGAGGGAGCTGGGGTTGTTTAGTCTGGAGAAGAGGAGGCTTAGAGGTGACCTCCTCACTCTCTAGAACTCCCTGAAGGGAGGTTATAGCCAGGTGGGGGTTGGTCTCTTCTCCCAGGCACTCAGCAATAGGACAAGGGGGCACGGGCTTAAGTTCTGCCAGGGGAAATTTAAGTTGGATATTAGAAAAAAATTCTTTCCAGAGAGAGTAATCAGGCATTGGAATGGCCTGCCCAGAGAGGTGGTAGATTCACCGTCCCTGGAGGTTTTTAAACTGAGATTGGACGTGGCACTGAGTGCCATGATCTAGTAAACTGACTGGAGTTGGACCAAGGGTTGGACTTGATGATCTCTGAGGTCTTTTCCAACCCAATCAATTCTATGATTCTATGATTCAATTCTATGAAATACAGAATCAGTTTTTCATAATGCAAATTGTCTAACCCTAGAGGTTCAAAACTGAATTTCAAGCAGTGGGCCAAATTAATCTTTAATGTAATTTCACTGATGTCACTATGCATAACATCAACTATTAATCTGACCTAATTTATTAGGAAGACCTCAGGCAGATTATAAATGCAACTGAGTTTTCACCCTATATAAAAATGCATTATGTATGATCATGAAGCTGAGTGATTTTTATTTGTGGCCAAAGCCATTTTGTTAAAATCCACACATTTGTCTTAAAAAAAAAAAAAAAGGAGAAATATTTAATTCATTATGACTCCATATTGGCAAAGCACCTAAAAATACAGCTCAAGTTGAAGATATACTTAAATAATTTTTCTGTTGGTCTAAGTGGTTGTTTGGAGTTTGTACTGTCTAACAACTTCTTTTAAAAACTGTGCTATCAGACCCACAAGTAAACAAAGAGTGCTAATCCACAAGCAAGGAAGTAATGTCAGTCTAATATGGGAAAATTCGCAAAAAAAAAGAAAAGTATTTTCACTTATCATCTCGCAAACATGGGCAAATTAATCCATCTGGGGACTACTTGTAATTTTGCTCATAAAACGGTGTTGTAAAAAATGGACTTCTAGAAAAAAATTAATTAAAAAAATAGGGAGGAATAAAAGACAAAATCTATTTGCATAACTCTGAGTGAACATATGAGCAAGCTTAAATAACATATAAGTGCCGAAATGTCTCAAAGAGTACCACAACAATGACATTCAATTTTAGCTTTTTTCCATAGGTATTGACATGACGTAAACAAAAAGCTGAAGTATCAGAGAGATATCAAGTATTTTCTTCCACACCACTGTAAACTCTTTTTCTTTACTTATGCACGAGATTATAACTTCCAATTCCTTCCCTTTCATTACCCAAAAGAGATTACCACACTTATTCTGTACTACTAAAGACTTCTGTGCCTCAATTAAAACTAAAGTTTTGCTAAGAATCCTGTCTCTAAAAGCTCAGCTCTCTCTGAGCTTTTTTCTAAATTCATTATTATTTAGCAATTTCTTTTTCTTTCTTTTTTTTTTAAGCTAGTCTTGTGTATAAGTTTGGGTTGGCTCCCAGCCAAACCCTCAGCAGCCCGGGACAGCCTTCCCCCCCACAGCCGGAAAAAAAAACGGAGAAAGGAGGAAAAGGTAGCAGGGGAAAATTGCAGCACAAATATATTTATATATATAGCTATAGAATTATATACAATGAAACACTATGTACATATGAGTAGGGACCCCAGGGAACCCCCAACCAACCCCAAGGGGAAAAGGGGAAAGGGAAGGGGAAAAAGGGACAAAAGGGGTAAAACACAACAGATATACACAATCGAAACTCAGGGGATAGGTTAACAAAATAGCTAATACAATGAACTCTCACCACTTCCCTTGCGAACAGCAAATCCCTTCCCTCTGACACGACTGGGACAGAGCCCTCGGTCCAGGCCTCCAGCCCACAGAGATAAGCGAGGCCTAAACACTGAGAGCTGCTGTCACAGGGCTGCTAACCGGGAGGAAAGCTGAAGCCCAAGAGAGAGAACCTCCTCCCGTCACCTATCTTTTATACACCTGATTACGTGAGGGAATAGGATGGAATACTTCCTTAGTTTTTGACCCCAGTTGTTAAGGAAGGCCTAAAGAACAACAAACCTCACCAAAGCCTAAAATTTAAACTACCACATCTTGCCGTCCTTATAACTCTTAATTGCTATGACAGTAGATGTTTCTGATCTTTGTTAAGTTTTGTATACTCAAGGATTAAAAAGCCACCATTGTTACAAGAAAATGTAGTAAACTGGCTGCCTCTTGTGCAACCCACTGATAAATGCATACATTGAAGTTTAGCAATTTTGTATGCTACCAAACGAAGTAATTGATCTTCAGAGTCCTGTATATTCCTCATAGCACTTTCTAGCTATTGGTGCTGCCTGAATTACATGGTGTTTTTCTGGATTTTCTCATGTTTGCCGCATATTTGTAACTCATTTACCTTCTTATACCCATTTTCTTTTTGAGAACATCTAAAATTCACAGGGGACATAATAAATTGCCAGTCTTATTTTAGATATGAAACTATACAGAACAATTTTCAGGGACTGCATTTCTTAAAGCACAGTTTCCAGGAATTTCAGGACAAGCAGTTCTGTGTTCGCAGTGGACATTAGTCACTGGTGCTGCTAAATTTAGAGGATTGAATGCAGATGAATATCACAACTTGACTTCTCCCATATCACATAGTTCACTCTGTATGTCTTATTGCTAAGATGTTGCAACTTTTAACCTTCCTGGTGACAAATGAGATAATATTAAGTCACCACTGTCTTGTATCTTTTCCTTTCCACAACTCTTACATTCTCAAATATAAACTGACATCCACTTTGCTTTTAGGACTGGGAACACACACAAGGGAGAAAGAAATTTTAAGCAAGCAGTAAGTGCAATACCTGACTGAAATAGTAACTGTAAATGCTTTGATTAATGGTCTGAAAGATTGTCTAGTTTTGTTGCCTTTTCAGAACTTATCACTGTCTCTTTATCTTTAAAATATTTTGTAACATCTTCTAGAAGTTTTTCTTTCCTGACTCAAAAGAAATACCTGATCCAAGAAGCAAAATACATTTCACTGTTAATTAACCCAGTCTGACTATTGGACCATTATTTCAATTCCAAGCTAAAATCAGTAAAAGGACAGCTTCTGTGTATAGCAATAACCTTGGACCTTGAGCAGAAATGTAAGGTTGGTGCATCTTCACATGGTGATGAACTAATGACTCAGACCACAATTTGTGTTGTATTTAAACTGTCAGACTGGCTTTCCTAATTTTGCTTCCAAAGTCCACTGCCCCCTCTGGGACAGCAGCGTGCCACTGTAATGCTAAAACTCCTTGCGGTCTTAGGGTGGATTTACCTGCGGCTACTCTGTTTCAGCTCCCTCCTGCCTGGGGCCTTTAGTCGCTGGCTGCTTTTCTTTCAATACTTCTCTTTTTTGCTTCTTGGTGATAAAAATATCATTTCAGTCATGATTTGTCACTTCACAAGCTGTCTAGTAACTACTAAAGCAGTGAAAAACACAAAGTCTCCATGGAGTTAGAAGACAGAAAATACTTCAAAATTAGCAAGGATGACCACATTTGCCTAGGCAAGGGCTGCAAAAATTAAAATTTTGCTGAATAGGTCTTCTAACCCTTTTTTTTTTTTTTATCCCTGAGCACCTAAGCACAGATAGTTCTATACCTGAACCTTAGAATTCAGTCTAACAATCTGTATCACAGCAATTAGTTCAAAAGCAGCAGTTGGCAAACACCAGCTCTTCAGCAGCAATAAAATACAGCTTAATGTTAGTACTACACAGTTAGAAATGTTCACAGGGACATTTCATGTTACAACATCTGTCATGTTTCTGTTTTCCTGTAGGGTATCAGCACTAAAAGAACACTTTGACAGGGAAAATCAGTAGATTTATTTTTATTATGTTTTAGAAGAGGAAGTCAAACTATTTCTACATCATTGATATCTGGTTTCAGTTCTGAACTAGCTTAGACTTATTTTTCCACACCATGCTCCATTAAGTTTAAGGCTTTTATCCAGACAAAAAAAAATCCCCCCAAAACCCAAACCAAAAATAACAAAAACAACAATAACAAAACCTCACCAATAAACTCCCTACATACACACACGCGCACGCACGCACGCACGCGCACATACACACACACACACACACACACACACACACACACAAACCCAACCAAAAAATCCCCTCTTTAATTTCCTTTGGTTAAGCAGTTTAGTGTGGCTGCTATTATAAATATTTTGACAAGTTAATGACAGGCAACCTAATTTTAACCCAGGGTTTGCACCCTTTATCCTGATTTCAGTGAAAACATCAAGATTATATACTTACAGACCCAATGAAACCAGATTTGACTGATTTGTTTTCAAAAATGCTTGTTTTTTTAACCTTTCTAAAATTTAATTTTTACACATTTTTTGCCTTTTTATACACTAAATAAAATGCCTAACATTTTCCCTGTTGAGCTCAAAGCATTCAATGGAAATAAATGGCTAAAACCAGCTGCAGCCATTATTATAAGAATGAAAATACTGTCTAGAATTTTTCAAAATAAATTTTCATAATCTATAGCTCTTCACATTAGAAGAAAACTTGTCACAGAGTAACGCCAGGAAAAACATTACTTGAATCTGGGTCTCAGTAATTTGGTATTCAAGTATGATGTGGGGTTTTTTGTTTGTTTTAGTGTGTTTTTTTAAGTTGAAATAAATAATAGTTTATAGCTGTATGACTATTTCAAATGCTGGCATTGTTGTATCATTTTGGCACCCTTTCTCTATTTATATATAGGTCACATCCAGTGCAATTCTCAGTCCCATTTGTAATAATTTTTCATGTCATAACTGCGACACTTCATGTTTGTGGAAAGGCCATCTTGAGGAGACATTGTAAATCATATGCGTATGATTATGATGCCCACATTTGCTTCAGCAGACACTCCAAAATGTTGATTCCTATTTTAAGAATAGACCATACCAAATTCTCAGTCACAGAGAATGTACTCTGATCTAAGTTGTTCTCCTGATTAACTTAATTGTTAAAGGGGAGAATAGAAGGATCCTATTTGGAAGGTGTCTAGCTTTAGTACAGCATACCTTGATTTATATTCCAGTTGTATAGGCAAAAAGCTTCTGTCCCCACTACCATCTATTTTTCTGTCTTAAGATATCAAAATTCTGAACCACCAACTACAGCGTCTTGTCTCTTCTGAATACAGGCAATCCCTCCCTGCAGCAAATGGTGTTCCCACACTGTTTGACTTAGTTCAGTTCGAGGACTGCAACACGCTTTAGAGTTACAATCTCTGGTCACCCTAGCAGGCAACATGCAATCTTACTTTTAGAGTTGAGGTCTAAAGCGTGTTCCCCTTGCTTCTTTAATTGATGTGCTACCATAAATTAAGATGCCTACGTGATATCTCAAGGGTCACCTTTCTGTAATGTCACGCTCTCATGGTATTTTTCTATGCAAAGTGTGTAACTTGTGTTTGACACATTGTCTGACTAACTACTGAAACTGTAAACTTTGTTATCACTCACAAACCTTGAAATTATAAACTTAGACTGTGTTTACTAATGTGCCTGCAAAAAGTAGCTTACACTGCTTAAAGAGGCTTACTCTGATGAGAAGATGTGGTCTTGCACATAGTTTGACAAAAGCTTTCCCTACAGAAAGGAAACGATCCAAGAAGAAAAACATGCTTTGTCACTTCTTCTACATCCCATAACATTAGTCACTGAATAAAAATTTCAATTTAAAGTACACATTAATATACAGTGCTACTGAACATTTGATGTTGCGTGTCTAGTTTGTAGTTGAAATTAGGAAAAGAAGTCACCTTTCCAATGAAAAGAGAAGAAAAAAAAAGGAACAGCAACAGCAAATGAACAACACACCACTAGAATAAGGGGTGGAAATCTAGACTCTAACAGGCTTTTTTATTTCAATGTCACTTATATTCTCATTTATAAAACTATATATCAGAGACACGTGAATTCTCAAAACAGATACAGATTTTTTTAGCAAAGTGCTAAAATTAAAAAGAAATGAAATAGTGTTTGATGGATATTTCTTCTTTTTATTTCCAGTCTTATGGGTGTACTCAGAGCTTACAATTCATAACAAGTTTTCCACCTTTATGTTAGATCAGCATGGAAACTAAGAAAATAACAGCTTTCAAAATATGTCAATTAGATTAATAGTTTTTCTTTGGTTTAAATCAATAGAACAAAAGTCAGTTTCCAAAATTAGTGACAGTAAGTAGAAGAGAGTGTAGTGTACTCCACAAGCTCCAGATAACACACACTGGAAAAATTAGAAACTCTGGCAACGAAACATGAATATTAAGGAAAAACACAGTAAGGAAAATATGGACTACATATCTCCCTCAAAGTAAGTGTGAGAAGCATTCTTTATGTCAGTGGCATGTCATTGTGGAGAAACAATTTTGCAAAACATACTTGTCATTCTTATTTAAGATTATACCTTTGATTGACAATTATATTTATCATCCAAGTCTTGTTGTCTTTTATATGTGTGAGGCATTTTGTTTGAAAATAAGTTAGATATACTATTAAAGGGAAGACCAGAGTGTCAGAAAAATGTTAAGACAGTTTATGGCTCTGAAAGAGAGTATGTCAATTCAGTATCACTACTGTCATTGTATTTACTTTTTTCTTTTTTTTTTTCCCCATGTTTTCAGAAGGTAGATAAAAAGTAAGACACCTACTTGCAACAATGAACTTACTGATTTCAGTTCTTCATAGATTTATAAAATTAAAAAAAAAAAAAGATATATTTTTCAGTATGAAGTTTCAGAAGCATAATTCCTAACTCTACATTATCATAAATTTTCCTCAAAATTCTATTGTTCTACAGATCCTTTATTTGGTGCAATTTCAATACTAAATGATTGTACTGCAGCAGCCTCCATGCAGTGTATTGACTGTTTCAAAGAGAAATACAGATCATGCATAAAATAAAAAAAGTTAAGTGGGAAGAAACTGAGAAAAAATTTATTTCAGCAATAGTTACTTCTCATTTTAGGAAATGCGTCTGTTTTTCAGTCTTGTGTGTGATAAATGTTATGTATATCAAGTCTGTATGGGGGAAAAAACAGTGAAAGATAAATAAGTCAAAATCTCAACTTCTGAATGAGTTTAATCTGAGAATAGATGACCTTCAGTAGTTTGGAATAATTGTGATTTAGTATTTTAGCTACTTTATCTCTGCTAATTATACAAATAAAGAACCATGTAATCTAGTCATTCTGAACTTTTATTATGCACTGGATATTATCTATGAAGCTAAAATTAGTAACAACAACAAAAATTATTGTACACAACATTCCAGAAAGTCACAATACTAGCAATTTTCTCATAAGTAGCTTCCTCGTGAAATAGATAGAACATGCATTATAATTACTTATGAAACTGAGTTTTCTGACCAAATCATTATTTAAGGTTTCTGTTATTGCAGGAATTTTGCTTTTAATAAAAATTTGTGATACTTATCTGAACCTATAGTTACAGTATAATGTATATCTTGTTAATTAAATGTTGTACACCACTTCTGAAAGCAATTTTGAGAGGTTATAAATAATATTGGTTGTCATAGGATTTGGTGCATCAGAACCCCATGCAATACTTTTTAAAAAGCTTAATAGTGGTTAAAAAAAAAAAAAGAGATTATATATATCCTCTTTTCTTAAATCACAGAATTAAAGAATCATAGAACATGTAAGGTTGGAAGGGACCACAGTGGGTCATTTGGTCCAACCTCCCTGCTCACACAGGGTCGTCCTAGAGCACATTACATCCTCATAGGGAAACTCAGGAAGTGCGGACTGTATGAGTGGATGGTAACATGGATTGAGAATTGACTGAATGGCAGGACCTGGAGGGTCCTGTAAGCAGTGCTACAGCATGTGCTTGAAGGCCTGTTACTTGTGGTGTCCTGCAAGATTCAGTGTTGGGCCAAGTATTGTTTAACTTATTCATCCACGACCTGGATGAAGGGGCAGATGCCTCCTCAGCAAGTTCACTGATTACACAAAGCTGAAAGGAGTGACTGATACCCCAGAGGGCTGTGCAGCCCTTTAGAAGGACCTTGGCAGGTTGGAGAGAGGGGCAGAGAAAAACCGTTTGAAATTCAGAAAAGGCAAATGCAGCATCCTGCACCTGGGGTGGAATAACCCCCTGCACCAGCACAGACTGGGAGACGCCTGCTGGAAAGTAGCTCTGTGGAGAAGGACCTGGGGTCCTGGTGGACAACAAGCTGCCCATGAGCCAGCAGTGTGTCCCTGGGGCCAAGAGGGCCAATGGTATCTTGGGATGCCTTAGGAATAGCATTGCCAGCAGGTCAAGGAAGGTGATCCTGCCCCTCTATTCAGCCTCAGTGAGGTCTCATGTGGAGTGCTGTGTGCAGCTCTGGGCTCCTCAGGACAAGAGAGACATGGAGCTCCTGGAGAGGATCCAGCAGAGGGTAACAGCTGGGCCTCTTAAGGCTTGAAAACAGGCAACCGAGAGGGAACCTCATCAAGGCCTATAAGTATCTGAAGGGAGGGTGACAAGAGGATGGAGCCAGGCTCTGCTCTGTGGTGCAATAGGACAAGAGTCAATGTACAGATACAGATGTACAGGAAGTTCCAACTGAATATGAAGAAGAACTTCTTCATGGTGCAGGTTGCCCAGAGAGGCTCTGGAGTCTCCCTCACTAGAGATATTCAAGAATAGTCTGGACACAGTCAAAAGCCTTGCTGAAGTTGAAGTAAACAATATCCACTGCTCTTATATCATACATCCAGGTAGTTTTTTCGCCATAGAAGGCCATCAGGTTGATCGAGCATGATTTACCTTCAGTGAAACAATGCTGACTACTCATGATCGCATTTTTGTCATCATGTCATACATCAAATCTGAGGATGGCATGGTCAGAATGAGAAAATAAATTCACTATATGACAAAAACTTAGATTATGAGGTAAAATCTGTAGTGTCCCAGAGTTCCATGACAGCACTCTGGTATCACTGAACCACTTTCTGAGTGGTAATCACAGTATTAACAAAGAGTTTTGGGAAGACCATGAGTCAAAGTATTTGAGCTTGTATAAAATACCGAAACTGTTACAATTCTTTTGAAAATAAATCAGATACATATTATTTTATACCTAGTCAATGATTAATAAACCTACTGAAAGGCAGTTATCATCTACTATCTGGATTGAGATTGAAGCTGAACATTAGAATCAAATATTCAGCCTCAGGACTGACTAGAAGATGAACTGGTACAAATTCTATTTTTGTTTCTAACCTTTTCTCATGCAAAAACATTCTAAGAGAGATGAAAGTGTTTCATAAAAATCTCTCATCCAAGAACATGGCAAGTTTCTCTTTGGGTTGCAAGATCATAATTGTATGTCTTGGATACACCTCTAATTGAAGGTTTAAATGTTTAAAAAGAATATATAATTTTAAACTTTTACAGAAACCTTTAACCCTGATTATGTAAAACTTCTACTTTCTTGTCTTTCTATTAAGGAAAAAAATTATTAGAATGTTAGCCCTTGATATAGTCCAACTCCTAATATGCTGTAACATGCTGTATTGCACAACTTGTAATAAAAATTACTTTCTGCGTTAATCCATAACATTTTCTAATAAGGTGACTGCAAAATGTTCCATTTCCATCACCCTGGAAATCTCATGCTGCACAACTTCAGGAGTAGACCAGACTGGAAAAACACCCTGCTTATTTTTAGTAACCAGTTTATAAAGTCTGTATTTTTTTAACATCGTACATAGCAAAAGGTATCTGAAATCATGGTTGTTAAAATATGTAAAATGTTATGATGTTATATATGGTAGACTATGGAATAGAGTTGAACCAGACTTGAATTTTTCCTTCTAGGAGGAACTGATATATGAGTTGAAAAAAAAAAAAAATTCTTATGATTTAATATAATCACTAGTCAGTAAAATAATTAAAGTTTCTCTAATGCAATCAATGACTATTTAACAGCGACATTCCAAGCCACTTGGCCTTAAGTCCATGAATACCCATTGAAGTTTAGTATTGCAACTCTCAGACGGTCTCCAGTAGTGAAATCTCAAACTCAAATTTAGCTAGCCATGTTATAACTGAATTAAAATTCACAGTCAAAGAGCTGGAAATCTTGAGCTCCTTGTACACATGGATGCAAGCAGGTGTATGATGACATTGCGCTAATTTGACCTGTGCTGTCCATCCTCATTTCCCTGAATCATCTCCAGCTCAGAAAGCATTAACAATGTGTGATGGGGTCACAATCACCAGAGCTAACTACCAACTGCTCTTCTACATACCTGAAGCTACAGCATGGTGCTGGTACAACTCTGGATGGCATCAGTTTGTATATTAGAGCAAAGGTCTGCTCCAGCTGTCAACAAACAGTCAAAGGATGGGATCCATTCTGTGAACCCTACCTAACTGAATGGGTGATGCCTTCAGCAGAAAATGCCAGGAGCTTAAACCTCACCCTCACAACGAAATATAGATCATAATTCCAATTTTAACACAAATATTTCTGCAAAATAGTATTATTTTGTTAACTATATACCTTAGTTTTCAGTTAGCTTGATGGAATTTGTAATCATCCTGCCTAAGTGATTAATTAGGTCATATTTCATTTTTGTTTATGATAGCTTATAACATTTTTTAAAAGTACATTTAAGTAATCTTTTCTGTCAGTAATGAATTGGGGACACACTCAGGGAGAACACCCAGGAGAATCTGCAGTTCCACCTGAGAGACTAGGCATTACTTTTTATTCAACCTTCTGGTTCTCACATTTATCAGCCTGTAACCCTGTCAGATGTTAAATTTGCATTTCCAGTGTTAGTTAAAGGAGCAAAAGGAAGAAAACAAGGGGTAAAATAGACTAGATTTCAAAATGTATTCTATTGTGGCATGGACTTAATTTTTTAGTAAGAACTGCTATCTTGTCTTGCTAACATTTTAGGCAATATGAGTTTCCTGCATTAGATAAATGGTCCCTACACTTAATACCTGAGAGACTTCTTAGGGTGGGACCTATAACTCACCATCTATGGAATAGCAAAGCAAGAAATTACACAATCATTAGTGGATTCTAAACATTTTAAAAACTTGACAGCTTCATTTGATTTAGTTTGATAAAATAAAATAAAAAATAAATTAGGAGGTCTCTTTTTTCCATCACATGAGGGTGTTTCTTTAAAAAAAAAAGATAAAAAATAATTAGGATTGTGTAAAAACTTAGAGTGCACTGAAGCTGAAAACTCTATAATTTTAAACAATCTGAGAAAATTTTGAAAGTTTAATCGCTTTTTTCTAATTACATTAAGAACTTGTCAGGATTGCCTACAGAAGCCATCCAGTGTTCCATGGAATCTTCTTTTTCTCTTTTTTGTTAAGCACAACAGTTGTCAAGCAAAGGCAAATGAATGGCAACATTAATATTCTTGACATGCTGCAATATTGTGATGATGAATGCCCTAAAAGAGCCAGTAAATAAAAAAACTAATGAAGCAATAACATAAATGGAGGTCATGGGTGTTCTTTTCCCCTCCTTCACTGTTATCAGTGAAGCACTTAAGCATGTCTTTAGGTATGTGAATAGTCCCATCAAAGTTAATAGTACTATTCACATGTTTAAAATTAAACATTTGCATAAGTGCTTTGCAGACTTGAAGTCTTTAAGTTGAAATGATTTACCAAAACTGAACTCATCTTGGTTCTAAGAACAAGAGCAATGACATGAAAATAAGTTTCCAAGCCCTATGCCATCAGACACTTTGACCTGCCTTCTAGCAAAGCACTGATGACAGGTGGAATAATCAGTCAGAGGTCACATTGAAAGTCTTTTATTATAATCACAGAATGGCTTTTTTTCTTACTCTCTAGAAACTCACTATAAAAAGTTTTCTTCACAAGGAAAAGTGCTGAGAAGGAGGAACTGTAGATCTGCAGGCTGTTCACCTTGGTGATAGGTAGCTGGCACTTTGTGTAGGACAAGGTCCAACATGCAGTGGTCCAGGAAGCAGCTACAGAGACAGATTCCCACCTTTTTGGTGCCTCACTGATAACTCTCTAGACCCCTTCAAAATCAACATCTGCATTAAGAGCTTGTTTTCATCCTGGACTTCTATTATCATGGTAACAGTTATTAGATCCACAGGTGTAGATACCTGCTAGGGGACTATAGATAAGACATACGTATTGCTTAGCTGAGTAACTGAGCATCACACTAAAACGTAGGAGGACTAAGGAAATTAGAGTCTAATTAGCAAAGATGGAGAGAACTGTCAAATTTTTCCCGTGTACCTCTTCTGATATCCTTCTTTCTCTGAGTTGTTTGAGTTCTTGAAAAGCTGACTAAAGTAAGAACTTATTTTTTTCTGGTAATATTTCAAAGATGTGTTATCCCATCCAATACATAAAAGATGGCTTTAGTTTTGACAGAATCCAAATGCCTACACATTGTACACATCCTCTGTACAATTCCTTAATTAAAATGTTAATCTTACAATGTAATTATCATGTTTGAGCACGGTAACAAAGATTTATGAGTTCAAAAAATATTACCATTAAACTTTTAAAAAACTCAAGAGGGACAACTATCACCCATTCCTTTCACTGTTGCAGTACACTGAATGATCAAAAGAGTGTAATGTGTTCCTCCTCCAAGAACAATAGTCCTGTTTGTGCTTATTCTGTTGTACTCCTCTGGGTAAAACAGACTTTTGGGGAAAAGCCAGATGGCCCTTGCAGATTTGATGATCCTTTGATCTAGTTAATTGTAGTAACACAAAGGTGTTGATGGTCAGACCTTTAATGGACAATGAATTACATAGATCTTATGCCTGCAATGCTGTTCATAGCCTGACTCAATAGGATACTAGGAAATCTTATAAATATAATTTGGCACATAAGATGCTCTTAATATGAACATTTAAAAAAGTTAACCTGAATTGATTTATTTAAGGAAGTTACAGCAAGAAAAATTATACATGTGGAAATAAATAATTTTAATTAAATCTGGCATCATTTTACCTAATCAGAATACTGTGTAACTCTGGAGAGAAGAAGAAGGTGACTTGGGTTTCAGATTTTATCTCATTTTTATTCATGAGAGACTGTGATATTGCAAGTCAGAATGTGGCTCTTTAAATTTTCATGTTCAGCTTACACTAAACAATTTTAAGGTGAAAACTCCTTCTCTCATTTTATAAAAACATTTTATCCAATACGGTTTGATATCCCATGTCTCACATCACAGCCCAGGACCTATTTATATACAGAAGACACTTCACCTTCAGATTTTATCACAGGACTACTGTATCGTGGGCTCCAAGAAAAAGGCGATGATCACACTTTGAAGGAACAGCTGGCAGGTGGTGCTTTTATGCTGGGGATGTTTGAACTTCTCCTCTTCAGAATATCTCTGTGAATCAGTTCAAATTCAAACTCCACTGAAGGCCAACAAATATATTAAAGAGGAGCATATTCACCAGGATTCACTTATGTCATCAAAGCCCACTGGGGCATATGACTTGAAGGAGCTGAGGGACCAGACTCTGAATTTTGAGATTTGTGCTTTAGTAATTCTGAAAGTGTAAG
Organism: Grallaria varia; assembly: GCA_013396735.1. Taxonomy (NCBI): domain Eukaryota; kingdom Metazoa; phylum Chordata; class Aves; order Passeriformes; family Formicariidae; genus Grallaria; species Grallaria varia. The sequence continues at coordinate 52,172 of VWZG01001788.1, forward strand.
CTCTGTGAACTGTACTAAGTAATTTTTATACTACTTATAGTTTCTTCAAAGACAAGATATGTTGAGAAAAACATTTGTTTTGATCATATTCTCAAGAATATGTTATGAGTTATTTAGTTACTTCTTTAAAACTACAGTTCAAAAATTTTATGAGAGCTCAAATTTCATGGTGTGACCTTCCATCTGGGTAGGAAAAAGAAAAGATATAATTTTTCTTATTTCCTACCTCCTACTGTATTGATTAGTATTAGTCTGCAACTATTCTACTGTCACATGTATAAATGATCAGGGAAAGTATGTGAGTTTAAAAATTACAAAAATAGATTATTTAAAAAGACGAGTCATGGGTGCAACGCACAGCTATTCTATCACTTACCCCTGCTATATTTTAGTCTTCTCATTACCTAAAATTATGCTTCAAATGTCAGGTATCAACAAAAAAAAATATGTGAGAAGTAAAAAACTAATGGTTTGAGAAATAGATATATATGTGTGTGTATATATACATATACATACAGTTTTCTCAGAATATTTCTTTCCACTTCTAGCTTTTCCATTTTCTTCTGCATTTGACTACCAAAATGCTTTGGTTTGCATCTTCTTTGCTGTTCTCACAATGTATCTTGGATATATGCTAAATTTAAAGAAAATATACCTTTTATTGAACTGTGATTTCATTGTTCTGTTAATCTATAATTTGAAATTTTCATTTTAAGGTAACATTCATTAATGAAATGTATTTTATACATGCTGGGAATAAGTCAGGAGAAAATTGAAAATCTAACTGGCAATGTTTCTACTGAAATCCACTTCTTTGCAATAAAGTAACAAGGTTCACTACATGTGAAAAAAACCCATCAGTCTAACAGGTCCCAAAAATTTCCCTGAAGGTATCCTTCACTAAGATTTATTCAAGCTATTAAAAAAAAAAAAANNNNAAAAAAAAAAAAAAAAAGAGGAAAATTCTATTTGCACTTTCCCTTCCTTTTAGTTTGAATTTCAACTTATTGTTGGCTCTAGGTAGTTCTGCCTGAGCAGAGGAGTTGGACCAGCTGACCCTCCCAGTCTCAACAAACCACCCTGTGATTCTGCAATTCTATGACAAGGAGTAGAGCCCAGGTAAACCATGGTTGTCATTTCCTGTCCCCTCTTGACCTTTGAGGAAAAGGGAAAAAGGAAACAAGCATGTGGCAAATGTGACCCCTGTTTCACCTAAATTCAACTACAGCAGTTTTTGGTTTGGTTTGTTCTTATGTTTTTTTCATTCATTATAAGCAAAACATAATCTCTGCAAAACCAGACTTTTCAAGTGTCTAGGTTGTAATTGCACATAGAATTTAAGAATGGGGGTCACAGGTAATGGAAAAATAGCTCAAGTTAGCTAACAACAAGACCCTTAACAACAAGGTCTTAATATCTTGTTCAAATTAATTCTTGTCACAATTCTTTCACAATTCATATATTTAGCTTAAATGTTTTAGAGGACAAAACAAACTTAATCTGCATTATTCCCACATCCTTTACTACCACTTATTAGAGACTCAAAGTGGATAAGATGAAAATACTCACAAAGAGACTGCTCTTCCAAAATTGCCAGCTCACTTAGAGAAAATATTCATTGGGTTTTTGGAACAAAGGACTAACACAGATTTGGAATTCTTTTCCATAATTTGTGCTACCAAACGTATTTCTACTTATTTCCACTATGTTTTGCCAAATGCATGATCTCACACACACACAATTTGTCTTTCATCTCAGACATTGAATCATGCAATTTATTTTTCTTTTCAGAATCTCTCTTTTTAAAGAAAAAAAAAATATATATCAAGCAACTCCTTGACTTCAAAATTGCAAGAAGTTTAAAGCTGAAGAACTTATTAGTAATAAGATTGATAACAGGAAGCTAACAGGTTAAAGCCAAAATACTTTGCTATGTTAGAAAGTGTCAAAATCAATATGAAATTCACATATTTCAGCATTTCAATAGTTTCTATGAGGCTACTGCATATGATTCAATTTCATCTGCAAGACAGTTGATAGTAAGTGTGGATTAAATGCAGTGGCTTGTGAATTTATACTATGCTTGCTTAACTTGTTTCCAGATTCAGGGGAGTATCACCTCTCATCATGGGGAAAAAAATAAAAAAAAAAGGTAAAACTGAACTCAAATAGTATTTTATAATTCCACCACTCAAAGTATTTCTGGTTTTTATAGTACTTTTGTTATAATAAATCCAACTAGCTTAAGAAATAGTAAATTTATGAAAGAGTTAGAAAAGTATGCATGTTAGTTTTCCAGGTAAAACTACTTTTATTTTTTGAGGATAATAGTTAAAATTGAAAAAACAACTTTTCTCATACAAAGTAAATAAAAATATATCTTTTTACTTATTGCTCTTTAAGGGTTAAAACCGATTATCAAACTAAACCTCATTTTCTATGATGCAGTACTTAATAATTCTTTGATGTATTTTTACCCATGTGTTCAACATAATTTAGACTACTTAGATGTAAGATTTGTGGACATTGGATCTGAGTGTCAGTACCTTCGCAGCTGTGTTGAGTTAGAGAATGTTTAAATCAAGCAATGCGGTTTAATGCCAAGTAACATACACCTAGTCTCTTTGCTGCCAAGCAGTCTTTTTCTGTTAGATGAGTTTCCTGGCTTTTTTTTTTTTTT
>VWZG01001788.1:54858-72935 GCA_013396735.1 Grallaria varia
TTTTTTTTTTTTTGTTGTTTAGCAGCAGCATTCAAGGAAAAGGAATCTTTGTCAATCAAACTTAATAAAACTGGGGGGAAAAAAAAAGAGAAGGAAGGAATGAGTTGATTGACATAACAAAAAGGAAGTTTTTTGCACTGAGATAATACAAGCTGAGTTTTAAAATTAGGATAAAGTCAAGATAAAGTAACAATTAAAGAAGTGGGAAAGTTTGGAACCTATAAGAAGACCATGGCATTCATGCACATATATAAAGAAAGTGACTGGAATGAATGCACATTAAAGTACTTTATTAAAACACTTTCCAAATGTTAAAATGTTTGGTTTGTTGTTTTGTTTTTTGTTTTTTTTCTTGTATAGTTCTGATGCAGATCTCATGTCTTCCTTTCCTCACCACCCCCATTTAGAACAAGGACATTAGCAAGCACTCAGCCGTGACCCATCCCTTAATCCCGTGCTCACACTGGTGGAAAGAGATCTCCAAATCCAACTTCTGGTGGGTTTGTTGTTTTTGTTTTTTGGTTTTTTTTCCTGAAAACTGCTTAGGAGATTCTTTTTTTCCTAAGAAGTAGACAGTAGTTAAAGTCTGCTGAGTTGATACTGACAGACAGAACTTTAACACGCATAGTTCCAGTGATTACCAGCTGCCTTGAAGTCCCTAGCATTTGACCTCAGCCACACAAAATAAACACACCTTTTGCTAACAGATGTTTATGAAAACAAAGATGCCTCATCTAGTTCTCTAACAGATGTATATAACAGAATTTCAATTAAAAGCTTTTCTCACACTGATACTGCTGAGCTTTGGAGACATTTGTCTCTAAACCCAAATGTTGTGACTAAGAATGGAGGTAACTGATCACAGACATTCAAAAATTTCAGCTTCACCCAGCTGTTCCACCTCCTGTTTCCTGCATTATTGTTTGAATGATATTCTTTTTTTTCTTTCTGGTGGCTGTGTTGTATTTTTAGACTTAAATCACATTTTAACAATAGTTACACACATACTTTCTGACTCACTATTTTAATTTACTATTTTTTTTGTGGGTTATTTAATAAATCTACTTTCCCATTTTGACATTACTACTGCTTTACAGCTCTTACATAGAAATTCTTTTAAGCATGTATTGTTTTTGTAATGGTTAATCTTTATATCTCCAGACTTTTCTTTTAAACTATTTTAGAAGTTTATAATGAAAACTTTGTGCTACTCTTCATGTATACGTTTATTCTCAGTTTAAAGGTATTAATGCTTAATCCTAAACTATATATGGACAGATTGCAGTCCCAAATGTTATCAAATGGGCATCTATATTATTGATATTTTGGCACAATTTCGAGGGCATTTTTGACTTGGAAAATCTAGAAACCTCCTAAGAGGTCTTTGGGCATGGACAATGCTTAGACTAATTGGGCTATGTATTCAGAAACCATATTACCCCACTTTATTGACTTGTGTATCTGTGCATATAAATCTCCGCAATGTATAAAGATGAGGATTTACCAGGGATGATTGTTTGGACCAGTTTACACTTTCCAGTGCAAGGTCTTCAAGAGTCTGCTGGACATCCAAAACAGGAGTCCATATTCCAAAAGCAACTTGTTCAGTACCAAGTAGAAGGATTTTCTCATTAAGATTACTGTGAGTTTCTGGTCTTAGGGTTTCTCAAATCCATAGAACATAGACATTCATGAATTTTTTAATTAGGCCTTATAAAGAGCTTGGAAAGAGGTGTGAAATCAGTATTGCAATTTTATACACCATTAATCCTAAATAATATCTCTGATGGCAACCTTATAGGATATTTATAGAAATTTAATCGTAATTCAGAAGTGGTCCAGAAGATAATAGGATCGGACTTAGCTCCATTTCAAGTCTGTAGAAAATCATATCTAAATTGTAGGATTGCAGCATAATTCAGGCTGGAAATACCTTGGGATGTTATTTAGTCTCAGCTTCTGTTCAAAGTAAGGTTAGCTTGAGGTCAGACCAGGTTAATTAGATAACTTAAATGAATATTATATTGGACTTGTTTTTCAGTTCAGTTCCCCTCTTTTCTCAGAAACCTTTCAACTGAGATTGAAGCAAGAAACTTATTTTTCATTTTCCCATTGCATTATTAGTGCTTTTTAAAAATAAATAATTCTGAGCACTTTATTTTTGTATCACTATTATTTTAATCTAAAGAAAAAGCAAAACAATATCTTCAACACAACAACAACAAAAATTTATTTCTCTATAACACTGAGTTTTCTAAAAACACCTTAATTTGTTTCTCATCCTGCTCAGTCATTTACTAGCTCATCATCATGGCTAGGCTTCTTGAACAAAGATTTGGGAAGGGCTCTACCCACGCTTGCTGCAAGCGCGCTGATGGCTAAAAAGGCCAATGCGAGATAGGCAAGTCCGGTTGCAAAAGGCACAGCAGAAAGACTCCATAGGCGGTGTTGGTGAGGCACGGTTCATTCTGCGTTGTCTTTTCTCCTCCAGACTGATTCTGTGTGCGTTCTCAAAGGAATCAGCAGCGTTATGGATGGTGTGTCTCCATGCCTCCTGATTGGAGGCCAAAGTAGGCCATTGATGGTAGTCAATATGGCCAAGGCTGAGGTACTGTTTTAGAGAGTCCTTGTATCTCCTGTCATACCCGAGTGATGCCTAGTGCAGAATGTCAAACAGACCACCGCCTTGTGCGTTGCAAACTAAACCTCCACTTCAAGCCCAAACCTAAGAGGAGCAGCATTCCAAGGAGGAGGCTCAGTGTTAACAATCTTCAATCAGCTACAGTGAGAGACAATTTCCAGGCAAACCTTCAAACTAGACTTGAAAATCATCCCGTAGATCCATCTCCTGAAGCGCTTTGGCAACATATTAAAAATAGCATCCTGCAGTCATCTGGAGAATCCTTAGGGTTCTCCTCCAAGAAAAACAAAGACTGGCTTACTAGCAAGTGTTACAGTAAATACACTATGTTTTCACAAATATGTATTTTAAGGATCCTTTTTCTAACAGCTACTTCCTTGTTGATACTTTGTCTGGTATATGTTTCTATGGTCACTTGGAAAAAAGTTTTAAGCAAGGATGTTGACTAGTTTCCTTCGCTTGAACTAGAAGCAATTTCTTTTGGTGTCTTGTGAATGACGAAGACGGAGTTTATGCTGAGGACATACGAATGCTTTAATGTATCTTATTGGTTCTTATGTCCTAGAGGCCAGATCCTACCAACCAGTCAGTCCTTCATGAAACATTTCTGCCAGCCAGAGTGCATAGACCTATCTATTCTTCCACAAATATCAGAACGATCATACATAGCTATGTATTGATGTATACTATGGGAAAAATGAGCATGACCCTAAAGGATCTCTTAAGGAATTAATTCTGAAACCTCAGGCTCCTGAAAATTTTCTCTACTGGGACTTCAGGCCTAGCTGTGAGAAAGGATCCTCTTGCCATTCTTTCGATTGTGGGATTCCCATTCACTGAGGCTTCAGCTGGAACTTGCCCTAAAACTTAGTCAAGGTGCCTGAGCTGTGAGATGTCGCAGCTGTAGCTTTCTTGCTATGCATTTTGTGCAATTCATCACAGTTACAGTGGAACACAACAGAGAAAAAATATTCCTGAGCTTATTTCAAAATCAAAATGAAAAAATAATTTTTTTTAAAAAAATAAAAAAATCTGTGTGGCTTCTCTGCTGGCTAAAGCACAGGAAATCCTAGGAGTTTAACTCCTTTTCCTGCCACAGAATTCACACCAGATGTTGTGGATTCAGCTGTAGGCACATTCAAAATATGAGTGAGGACTTTATTTTCCTCCGTGATACAAATCATACTCCTTACATAAGAGGTACACAAAAAACTTACCCAGAAATGAGAGGGCTGTCTTGCAGCCTGCCTTGTAATAACTTCTGCAGCAAAAAAACCCAAGGTCAAGGACAACGTGGTTCAGTTTTGAGGGTATGAAAAGACATCAGAGGGGCACTTTAAACGGTCTGTAATCACTATAGTTCTGGTCTTCATAAAGTCTGCAGGGAAGACTTGATTGTAACCCCTATTTTCCTGCCAGGGAGGCCAGCTGGCTCTCTCAAGAGGAGAATCTGAACATCAGCTGACATATCGGAATATGGGTGAGTGGGGCTCATGTCTGAAGGAAAACTGGAACCCACATTAGTGTAAGCATGTAGCAGCTGTGCGATCAGCTGTAGCGTAGGTTAAATTCACCATAACATTTGCAATTGTGTAAGTTTCTGCAGTGGAATAATTTTGAGGGTAAATTTCTTCTCCCTCTTTTCCATACTGAAAGAAGGAAAGGTCTGAAGATTGCACCAAAATGCAAACTCCCCAAACAATTGCCTAAACTGAAAAATAAGCCGCACTGGGTAGAAAATGCGAGTAACTTCGTTCTGCGACTAGAGCTTTGAAGGCAAATTGCAGATGTTCTCTTTGAAAAGAAAAAAAGCTAAAAGAACAATATTGAGATAAATTTTGTGAGAGTAAGCTCCTGAAATAATGGTGTTTGAAATCACATTGAATAAAAATTTGTCTGAAAACACTGAGAGAAAAAGGCCTTATATATCTACAGCTTGGAACAGGCTCTGTCTAATGGAGTACATTAGGAATTATAAGAAATTATGTCATTCTGCTTTAGATACTAGGCAGAAATTTAGGGATAGTGTGCCAAAACGGAGTCCCCTCGGACTATATAATCTAAAATATACTTAAAACCAATCATACCTCAAACTGCACATCAGCATTTCAAACACATGCATAAACATTCAAAAATAGCAAACACTGAAAATAACACAGAAAAGCTCTCTTGTGCTCTAAGTTCTGCAGGATTTTTGGGAATCTGCCAGGAAATTAACCTATCAAAGACCAGATTAATATTCATAAGGCCTCATCAGAAAAAGATTTTCCTCAGAACTTAGGCCTTACATTCCCAAGATTCACCAGTCTTAAACGTAGGCAAGGTATCAACGTGTTATAAAAGAAATTTTATTTATGGATTAAGGTACTATTTGCTTTAGAAAATGGACTGGACAATGTCATGAAAATGATATTATTGAGTCCAATAATGTCTTGGCAGAGGTATGGCATGGAGATATTACAGTAGTAATGCATGATTCTTCTCCATAGCTGACATTTTTCAAATGTGAAAAATGAATTTATAAAGAGAAATGCAGGGAGGAAACACACATACTACTTTAATGTAAGTCAATATTGTTGACAGTTCATTTGGAATTGTTACTAGTTAAAGAGTTTCCCCAATAATGGTATCATTCTCTAGAGAGATGTCAGTTCAGATAGGAAAGAAATAAATAGAAAGGGAATGTAGTGGGATGCTCTAGCAAGGTATTTGCATAAACTTTGTGAGCTGCAAGCCAAATCAGATGATATAACACCAGTGAATACTAGTAGCTCTTAGAACCTCACTCTAAATTTGTCAGTGGTGAAATAAACTCTTTGCAGGCTAATCTTTCTCCTCTGTGTTTTTGTTTGGTTTGGGTTGTTATGTTTTTGGAAATTTTTTCTGACACTAATGCTTAATCCTCTACCTCTAATAAAAGGATGTGTCTGCAAACAAACCACAAGCTCTAACTAAGCCTAGTATTACTGTCAATGGCAACAGCTCATCTACAAAATAGCAATAAGGATCCTTAAAATTCAAAGTAATATGATTATATTGCAAGAGAAAAGGGTAAATGTGTGGTCTGCTATTCTCTGACATAATTACCATCTGTTCCAGAGAAGAGTGTGGTCTATGGTCACTGTGTTAGTATTGAAAACTACTGTATATTTCTTCTCTTCCGAGTGACTAGGGTTGCTCTAGTGAGTAGCACCGTTATGAAGCCGTGGCCTCTCACAAAATAATTTAACACTATTGAAAAATATTATCATTCACCACTAAATGGAATAACAATACCTGTTCCTGAGTTTCTTTTTCATTCATAGCATTGTAAAATAGCATCTTTAGATTTTCTTATTTTTGTCTGCTAGGAGAGGTGTGTTTACTATGAACTGGCATTACAGTAGCCATTTACCAAATTACCAAACAACCTTCATCTTTTCTTCAGTGGTTATTCCAGAATACTGTCATCTGCCTTACAGATAAATGAGGAAGGTCCAATTCATGACTCTGAGAATTAATGTGATGCAAATGTGTGCAAGTCCAGAACATTATGTATAAAGAACAAGAGGAGAAAATATTTTACAGGTAGTTGGTCTGTCAATCTATAGTAAGTAAAGAGCCAAAAGGAGAAGTAGCCCTGGGGATCTCAGATTCTTGGAAATCCTTCCAAATATCATCTGCAGAGGTTGAAGATGGACAGTACAACTGCTGCCTTTTAGAATCATGGATTCAGACTTCTAGCACAACAGGCAGGGTTCAGTAGACTCTCTGAGTTCAGTGGCGCCATGCAGTTGCATTAATATGTGTACAGTACACCTTTAGTATGAGCCTCCACCACTACACAACTTGTTTCCATTTCCATTGCTTCCAAAGCACCATCATTTCAAAGGACAAACAGTGTACTGTTTAAAAGTGTACGTACTGTTTCTGACACTGACATGTGGGATGATAGAGGACATGTCACTAGACTGTGACTGCACTTCCCATCTCAAAAGATACAGAAAGACAAAGGCTTCTTCTGTAAATGAGCAAACAATGGCAAAGGATAATGTCAGTATTGACTTATTTTGGGAAACAGTCTAGAATTGTGTCAACAAGGTAAGAGTACCCAAAACAAATTAAAACCCTGCTCTAATAAGGAGCTGTGAGGATTGCACTCTCTGGTTTATGTTTAAGAGACTTGGACCGTTTTCCTGTTGTAGCGGTGAAGCCCAAGAAGGTATTTTGCCTTCAAAAATTGCTACAGTCTCACTGTCGTCTACCATTAGCTAGAGTACAACATTCTTCGTCCCTGGAGAAGACCCTGCCTTGCAGTGCTATATATTGCATAGTGCAGAGCACATTGTTGGCAATGAGCAATCATAACAAAGGCATTTGACTTCTGAATGTGGCAGCTAAATGTGTAAAAGACTGAGTCTACTGGGAAAAGAAGAATAGGCAATTTTCAAAATGTTCTGTTCCTGATGCATCTTAAGTTTTCTGGCTGTGTAGGTCGAGTGGACTGCAGCTCCCACACAAGGTTGTGCCGGGAGGCTCTGATGAATGAAAGTTTCAGAGCAAGCTTCAGGGAAAAAGAATGAAGTGTTTGCAGAAGTGTTCCAGATGACTGAGGATCTACATGACAAGTCTTTTTGAAAGTCAGAGTAGTCATCTGAAAACCCCTACAAACCTCAAACTGCTGGAGGTATAGATACATAGTCACTCTTTCTTCAGCATTGTTGCTCATTGTTCACATTGAAAAGCACATTTTTCTTAGTGTTAAGCATATTCACAGATTTAGGCACTTAAAGATTGAGTTTTGATTTAAAAACTGGCAGCTGTGCTCTTCTGTGACAATGCAAATTCTAGAGTCAAGAGAAAAGATATGAAGTCAGGGACACACACAAAAAAAAAAAAGGTACCAAAAAAAAAATGTAAGACAGATTGCAGTCTGATTCACTTTATATGCACCTTTCTATGGAAATTCTAGCCATAGCAGAACAGTGTTTGCAACACTGATGCCTCAACCCTCCTCTTAGAGTTACCTGCAAGACAAACTTTAAAATTATAAATAAAAATTAAATACTGAAAATAAAATGAAAACTACGGGTGAAATCCATGTCACTGCAGCACCTAAAAGCTTGATCTGTGAGTTAATATGTCTTGATTTCCTTGATAATTTGCAGTGGGAATTAGATAATTTTATATAAAAAATTGCATGTTCTTTATTAAAATAAAATTAATGGAATCCTGTGTAGATACTTTTTTTTTTTTTTTAATCATGGATAAAAAGAGTCTGAGAGATCAACTAAGACTTACCCATCTCAGTTTGGGGCAGTCAGACAAGGAAAGATGAATCCCACCACTCATCTTTAAAATCACATGAAGAGCAAGACCTCAATAACTGCAGAAGTGGTCAACAAAAAAGCTGAAATCTACGACAACATGAAGAAATGGCAAAGTTGAAGGCATAATCCTGAAATCAGATAGATGCTATTTGGAGTACACCAACTAGAAATCAGGGAATGTAGAGAATATTATTTGAAATATGAAAAATTTAAGCTAAATGTGGTTTTAGTGAAAATTCTTGCTGTTGAGTTAAGGGTTATAGCAGTTGCTCTCAATGCCTTTGGAGGGTTTCTTTACATTTGAGACAGGATTTGTTATGTGTTAACCCAATTCTTGTGTCCAGGTGCAAAATGAGATGAAGTTCTGCTTTTTTTCCTGTGTTAACTGCCCTACTTTTTCTGAGATCAGCAGAGCTATTCCATCTTAATTCTGTTGAGGATCTCCCTACAGTCCTAAACCAGGAGGAAGGACCACAGGTGATAAAAAACAAATAAGTGTAAGGAAAAAAAAATAGAAAACCTTCAAATTAATGTTAGCAATACATTTTAAAGAAATTATTCAATCAACACAAAAGGGAATCAGATGAGATATGGAAAGGCAATTATTTACATGCAAATTTGAATTTCATTTTTATTTGATACATAGTTGCTATAATATTTTCATGGAAGAACTGCTTTACAAAGGTTAAATTGAAAGATGAATTATGGTAAGCAGAATGGTGCCTGGGGGAAAACTGGACTAGCCCAGAAGTCTACACTGGAGAAGCAGAGACAAGAGCACTTACCACACACATATTTGTGAGTGTTGTTTTATGCAAGAGTTTGAATTGGAAGCATAATCTAGGAGTGGATACACCCTACTAAATCCCTTATTAGCTCTCTCAGGTATAGCAACCTTAATGTTTCACGTGAGCAGCTGCCTCTTCAGAGTCCTGCAGAGAAACAGACTCTCCTGTGTCCCATCATCTATCATAATCCCTGTCTTTCTGATGATAAATTGCTCTCACCAAAAGGGCCTCTATTGTTGATTAAATGTGTGATGTGCATATTTCAGCAGTTTGTGTAATTTAAAGGCTGAAGTTTTGTACATCTTTTCTGCTTTCTTCTTTCTCTTTAGAAATACTGAACATATTCTTGAGGTGACAATTTTTACCTTCATTTTGAATCCTCAAAGAATCTGTGCCAGCTTCTCCAGTCAATTACATTAAAGTGTCAAATTGAGGTTGCTGTCAGTGACACAGAGGATGAAATCTTGTAAGGGGTAGGAAGCTACCTTTCAAAAGTCAGAAGGTTCCGTGATTTATAGCAATACAAGATATGCCCTTATGGAAACTAACTTTACTTTTCAGATGCCTTTTTCTAACAAGACAAAGCTAAAAAACGTAAAGGTGAAATTGAGTTAAAAATTAAATCTTTATGCAAATGCCACATTTTACTTTCAGATTCCTAAGTACAATTATCTATCATGTTCCAGAAAAATGGTGATAACTAAAAAAATCAGATAATGGATAAGTACTGTAGCAGACCAATTATAGTGAATGCTAAAAATTACTTCTTTACAAACTCATTCTCAACCCCTTCTGTTCTTTTGATTTATGTGTCATATGACTTCTTAATCTCTAGATTTTATATTTCTTTTTTTTTTTTAAGAAACCCCACTAAGCAGCTTACTTTTAAGGGAGAGTGGGAAATAGAATTGGCTTTATTTCTGTACAAGGCAGATTGTATCTTCCCTGAAGACATTTTATGGTAGTTCTTTGCAAAAGATATTGCTCTTGCTCTGTGGATACCTGCAGTGTTCATCCAAATTAGTCTCGATGTTTTACAAGAAGTTTCTCATTAAAGGTATAGGGAATAACTGTTTGCTTTTTCCTCCAAAGACTAAGGCAGCAACACAACAAATCAAAACTACCTAGCAGAATTGTGATATTCCTGTGAAAAGAGGAGAAAGATGAAGACAAGTTTTAAGTTGAGAGCATGAATAGTAGCTCTCAAATATTGCTGAAACAAACAAACATCTTAACTTATTTTAGCACAGAAGCATATCAGGTTATCACTGTGTACCAAGATCCAATACAGAGGACAAAAGGCTGCGCTACACGCAAATTTAAAGGAGCTGACCATGCAAAACATAATTCCACATATCTTTGCAAATACCTGTTTCTACAGTACTTGTAAGATCATCCTACAAAGTTCTGAAAGATTTCTTTTTGTCTGATATATATGTAAAATTTTTTTAAAAAATGGAATTAACACTTTCAGCATAAATATTTCATCTAATTCCTGTTAAAAAGAAAAACCTCACCCCATTACTCATCAGTTAATGGGAGGTGGGTCATATCCTGTGTATTTTATCAAGTTCTCCCATAGAACCTAATAGATAATGGGGAAAATGGTTTTCATCAGATATCTTAATCAACATTAGTAAAAATGTTCTTACATGTCTGTACTTTACAACTACCTGTAACATTTCCTATGGATATAACATTAAAAGACAGACTGCAGAAAACAAGTCAGGCCTCACATAAAGGTTTTCTGTATTACTTATCAATACTTTCTAATTGTAGACAGATACTAATTTACCAAGATCTCATTCCTATGACACATTCCTCCTGCTGCATCAGCATTTATTAGTGAAGAAGTCATTATAGCTTGCTTAATATATTCATGAAATCATTGCTTCTATTATGTGAGAATTCATCAAGAACAGAGATGTTTCAGATGAAAGAAAAAAAAAAGAGTCAAAAAGTAACCATTGCTTTCTGGGACAATATCTGTTTCCTTTGTGATCACCAGCATTTCTTGCTATATGAGAAAAAAAAAAAAAAAAGGACAAGAATTATTTTATTGAACCCATAATTTTGTAATGGCCTTTCCATTCATGAATGGAGTCATAACCTAAAAATACCTAAACAGTTTATCAAGAAGAGTAAACCCAGTGAATTTCAGCGATTCTATTCATGTTGTGATCTGAAATAACTGCAGATTCTACTAATCAAAAATTAAGATAATTATTTGCTAGCAAACCTGAAGTCTTAAAAAACCCTAAAACAATCCTCTCATAATATCTTGATCAAGTGGGATCAATTTATGACTAAATGATGATGAAGAACACTCGCTCATTAACATTCCAGTGGAAACTTTCTAATTATCCACAAAAGATGGCCTTATGTGGGTCAAGTCCAAATCACACAAATTACTTGATATCACTGTAGCATTCAACGTCTCCATCACAATACGTTCTGTCCAGTTCTTGAAATAATTTTGTTCTTTGTCTTTCCCATGAAATATTATGCAGATGCACCTGAATTTAAAAAAAAAAAAAGAAAAAAAAAATCAGCGAATTTCTGCTGTATTTTTGCAGTGTTTTTAAATGGACAATTTGAAATCTAGAGAAAAATACAAAGCAAATCCAGGACATAAAAGTCATAGCTAGACAGAAAACATACCACGTACTTATTTGCTGCAATATTGTGCATACTCAGAGAAATACTTATTCATATTTTCAGTGCTGAAAAGTTTTATCCTGACTGCAAAAGCTTCGCCCTCATGTAACATAGGAGGTCAGTCTATAATGAGAAAGATCAGTACAAAGAAACCCATTTGTTTTATGGCTAAGATATTTTGAATGCTATACAACTCTACCATGAGAGCAGGTATATCAGTAATTATAACTACCTTTACATTCTTAGGCATTACTTTGGTCACTGGCAACTGTTCTTTCATATTTAAGCAGTTTAGGGAAACCAACGATAGTGAAATTATGTAACTTTTTTAACACTGCAGAGAAGTCTGTATTATGTTGTCATAAAATTGGTTTTCAGTACAGATACTCAGTACTTCTTATTCTTGCTTTTTCTCCACATTATTACTGAAAGCATGAAAGTTGTGAGAAAGAAGGAGGAAGGAAAAATTAAAACCAATAAATCAGAAAGTAATACATGACACTTTCACCCTTCTGTTTATTGGTAAGATAAGATTTCAGAATTAAGAACACATATCATTTAATTGCTTCATTAAATATCTTCTACCAGTTCTGTTACTATAACCTACTTTCCAGAAATACATATAGAAAAGGTCTTGCAGACAAAAAGCTCAAATTCAGGCAGATATTGAATGTATAGCAGCTCTCCCACCTGCACTAGATGCCACTAACTAGGAAGATGTAAGTATTAGGCTGCAATGATGTTGGGAGAAGTCAGAAATAATCACTGCCACCTGACTTGGTTAGAGACTCCATAAAGATGCTCCCACTGAGACTCACACTTACTTACACCTGGGTCAATTTCAGCACACTTAAAGAGTTGCTCTGTGAAGCTGTTGGGACTTGGTTAAGTCAAAGGAGCTCCCTGAAAGGAGGGCTCTATTAAATAACAAGCTAGCATAGGAGGATGTGTAGTGTTAATGTAGGTGAATTACTTTTTGCCCCCCTTTTTTAGTTTTTCTATTTAGCCCTCAACTTCTTTGTTTCGGAGGACTTTTCAGGTAACACCATCTTGTATATACAATATTCAAGCAGAAGAAAGGAAAGGAAAAAAGCAGAAAATAAGTAGATTCTGATCTTTTCCCATCATTTAATGTTGCTGCAAATAAAAAAGTGGAAAGAGAGAAAGAAAAATGCTTCCTACTGTTATCTTATACAGAAGCATATTTTTCTTTCAACGAATCAACTGGGAACGGAACTAAAATTATTCTTTTTTCAGATAAGTATCAGAAATCCTCTAGTAAAGAGGTGCAGAGGGAGATGAATCACCTGTGTCAATCACTGCCTGAACAGCAGCCATTGAGTAAAATTGTTATCTTGGTTGTTAATGGTTGGGAAGTCAATTCCATGAACCTTGCAGAAGACAAACAGCAAGGACATATATCACTTCTGACCCCACTCTTTTTATCTAAACTCATGAAAAGAAAGCCGAGTTTTAAAGATGACTTAAAGATTTGCATGTTTGTTCTCCTGTGGGGCACAGAACAAAAGGAGGTGCAGAGCGGAAACATGTAAAAATCTAAATGAAGGGACCTGTCTTTCTCAAATTGTAATTGATAGAGCACTGTGTCTTTAAACATTGATTGGCACTAGCTAGCATTAATCTGTGCATGTGTTTTTATTCTACGATAAACTATCATCCTGTTTGCAATATGCATTATGCTCTGATACTAACCAGGGAGTCTTAGAGTTGCCCCTATTTAATATTATGAAATGCTCCTACACCCTTTCACTTGTTCTGTCCCTCCTGAAACTATAACACTGGGATTTACTGACAGTTTTTTCAAATTACTTATATGTAATTAATTCTGGTTTTACTTCTGCCTTTGAAACTTGTGTGGGTGTAGACTAACACCAGTTTGCAACACGACTCTGAGAACAGATATTTGTTTGTCTTGAATAATCTGAACTCTCCTTCTCGTCAGTGGTGCTCAACCTTACGCTCCAATGCCTTTTTCTACAAACAGCTACAGGCATGTATACAAACTAACGTTTCAGTATAACATAAAACCACACAGTACTCAGCCTTCACACTGTGAAAAATGTACTTCACACAATGGAGCATAACAGAGCTCCTCATGCAAAATGCCTACCAGATTGGTTCATCCACCCAGTGCTACCCAAACACTAGACCCTTCCAACCAAACACCAGCCTTACCAATGGCAGTGCCTGAGCTGGAGCTCTCTGCCCTTCAGGGCAGATGGGGAAGTCCCCCACCCACTTTCCCTTATTATGGGTATAATTTGCTTCCTAAGTAGGACAAGCGTAAATATGCTTCCCTGAGAAATGATAAGAAAGTCGTCCCAAGCTCTTATCACTGTTTCAGATGGTAGTGCAGGGGGGAGAGAAAGATTAGGTTTTAGAGCCCATAACTCTTTGTTTTGAGGGTAACGGTCATAAACACTTAACAAAAGCTAGTTAAAAGTTTTTGCCCAGCAAAAATACATGGTTGTGTTAGCTGCCATACAAAACTTTGAATATTTATTAGAAAGTGTAAACAGACCTAAAACGTGCGTTAAGGTATAATCTTAATTGTTTATAACAAATAGAAACTGTCATTGTAAACAGCTGGACTTCAAGGTTCTTGTGTATTTCTGTGGCACAGAGCCCAGACACAAATGGACTTTTATGAAACCTCAGCTTCACTCTGAATTATGATGCTAATTTTTTTTGCTTCTTTCAACAGAGTTCAACCTGTACTTAGGTTCATGTTGTATCCCTGAGAGTACCACCAGCCCTGACTGTCCGTGCCCACACCGGGGGTTCCCTTGTCCTCCCAGCCCCAGGACCCCACATCAGCCCCCAGGGCTGTCAGCTCCTGCCCCAGCAGGGCTGGTCTCCAGCTCCCCACAGCCCTGCCCTGCTTGGGCATGGCCCTGATGAGCCAGGACCACCGTCAGGTCCACAGACCAGCCTGGCCTCATCCTCTCCTTTTCCCCAAGGACACACCAGGTGCCCCAGGGCTGTGGCTGCCCTGGTGCACCCAGGCTCTACCCTGACCCACGATAGGAGCCCCTGGCATTCCTGAACACTGGGATCCACCAGCTCCAGGGGCCACTGGCAGTGAGGAGTGGTTATTCTGGGCATGGCCAGTACACAGGATGAACCAAGTGAAATTAACATTTCAGGTCTACTTTCTGTATGATTCAAAAAGGAAAACAGAAACTTTATTTCATTTACAAACAGTCTTCCCAACTGAATAGATGCAGATTTTTTTTTTTCCCCAGCATCTTCAAAGAGTACTGGAACTTTCAGAAAAGCTTCCATCCCTCTGATGAACCACATGTTTAAAAAAAAAAAAAAAGGACACGTGTAGGCTTCCTTAGATTTTTAATTTTGTCCCTAACAGGTCCCAAAATCTTATTGTTTGATTTTAATTGGCATCTTTTGCTGCAACCACTACTTTTTGGTTTTTATTTAAGATGACTTGGAAAAAACAAATTCATTTGGGGTTTTTTTTACATAATCTATATTGATACAAACTCCGTACTGAAGAAAATATATACCATATTCATCATATCCATTACTTTGAAAGACAGGACTTTATATAAGAGCCTCTCCCTCCAAAAGAAGCAAAAAAAAAATGAAGAACCAACGAAAAAGTTTATAGGAAAACAATTTTTTTCAGTTCATCCTTCTTTTGCTTTTAACATCATTAATTGTTCATTCTTTGAAACAGTCATCTAAATGATTTGCTTCATAGACACAGTGAGTACTAGAAAATACAAGAACTCCCTTAATGTTTCTAGTGTTCCTAATGGGCAGAATCTTCTGCATTAACCTTTCCCCATCATTGGCTGGAAAAGCTAAACTAAACTAGGTCAGGGCAAGACATATAGAGCCTGGCAGTCTTCAGATCTCTGGTGAACTATTTCAGGGAGTGCTAATTACAATGCAATAGTGAAAGCAGGAGCTGCTCATCACTACTGAAGCACAAGTCAGCATTCGTAAATGGTTCACCCTGACAGCTGTCTGCTATCTGCAGTCTAAAGAGTCCTTCTTGATGTACTGAAGCCTATCCAATAGCAAATCTTTTTCCTTTTTCCCACATTAACTTAAGTGCATGTAGTCTTGTTTGCTCTACCAGCACGGGTAGTGAATATGGCGGTACCTGTGCCTATCATAGCTGCATGTGTACTTAACTATTTATCAACAAGCAAAATACAAACCCAAATATTTCAACTGGCCTCTGGGAATACTCCACCCCTCTAGCATCATTAACCATATCACTGAACTGATTCATACTTCTATTTCCTTTCTTCCTATGACATGGTTTTTATGTCTGTCACATATATTTGATTCATGTTAAAAGAAAACATAAAATTCTTTATTTTATAAATTATTTACATCCAGGAAGGAAAAGCCCCCTTTTAAAATGAAAAGTTAGCAGTGGAGTCCAAGTTGAATCAAGCTTACTTAAAAGGGCAATTAATTTCTGAATGTTTTACAGTTAATAGTGATAACATGAAAAGCGTCATTCTAGAGCAGCTGCAAGAGGAAAAAACATGCTAATCTTTAAGCTGTATCAGTCAATGACTGAGTGGTGTTTGATATTCATTAAATGGGGAGGTAGCTCATAATCTTTAACTGATGAATGATTTAACTAACACTGAAGTGTTAGATTAAATTTCCTGTGATTGGAAAAACTTTTAACTGGAGGGCAAGACAATTCACTATAAAGTAAATTGAGTGATCTCCGGGGAAAATTAATTGCTTTATTGGTCTTTATATAAAGGATTTCATTGCTCTTTTTTTTCTTGGCTTTGTTTTGAATATACATCTTATTTTTTCCGACAATGTCTGATATACTGAATAAGAGATCATCATGCCATCGGTAAAATTTTAAGAAAAAGGAGTAGGAATTTAAAGTTTGTTTCACTGCTGCTTTTTTTTTGCTACTAGACAGAAATCAACAATCCCTGTCATGCTGAAAATCATTGACCACTGCAGATACAAAACTAAACTTTATGTGCTTCTTTTATATATCTCCCAAGTTACCTAACAAACATAAGAAGTTCTTTACAAGAAGGAATGACAGCAGAGCTATGATTGTCATGGTTATTTTGTTTTCAGTACAACCTTCTCCTGGGAAATGGAAGAAGAGGTCCCTGGCTATATCTGCCAAACAATATATGTTTATGGCATGCAGCCTAATGTAATTCATAACATTAGAAAAAGAAAAAATAGAAAGGAAAGGGAGCTATTGTGAAAGATGACAGAATGAAAGAGAAGTTTGAAGGTATATAGCCTCCAAAAGTGGGAAGAGAAAAGAAAAAAGAATAAATCTGAGATTTCAGAAATTCTTGATTTTAACCTAACTACCTTTGTTAGTAGTCACAATGAGACTAGAAGTAAACCAGTACTGAGCATTTTAAGTATACCATGGTGATTGGCATGGAGAAAACTGTCAACATGGAACAATTGTTCTCTTTTTCAATAAAATATCCATAAATAT
Source organism: Grallaria varia (assembly GCA_013396735.1). Taxonomy (NCBI): domain Eukaryota; kingdom Metazoa; phylum Chordata; class Aves; order Passeriformes; family Formicariidae; genus Grallaria; species Grallaria varia. The sequence goes on from VWZG01001788.1 coordinate 71,749, forward strand.
AAATTTAAACAATTTTATTTCAGGTTTAAAAAACCCAAAAAGGTATTATTTCTTTACACAATTAATAGGTCAGTTATATTTTTACTACAGAATGTTCAAGAAACAAAATCTTTATGACTGGATGAACTGACAGCAGAAAACACATCAGGACTGTTAAGCACAAAACCAACAACTCTCACTTCAAGCACTCACTTTCATCCTGCTATAAATTGCTGAGTTCTGGGAGAATATCTCAGTAAAATATTATCATGTGATTGCCCTGATCTTGTATCACTCACTACGTTATCTCACAGTGGTTAGTATTGCCATTGTTGGAGACAGGAGCCTAAGCATCAAGGAATTTCAGCCTGATTTATATAAGTGTCATATGCTTCTGAAAATAAATAAATATGTGTACCAGAAACTGATGCTTTCCTCAGATAACAACATTTTTTATTAAAAGTGATAAGACATTCAGAAAGGAATGTATCTTTGACATTCATTTTGGGTTTTTTAAGGTTTGGGCAACACAAAACACAATCATCATAACTCAAATTACTTTCAATCACATTCTTACAGACTATAAATTGAGAATCAAAGACATTTTGTGTTTCTGCAGTCAGAAATAAGAAGGAACTGCTGAAGAATTAGGAAAAAAAAAAACGCTTTATTTCAGTAACTTGAAGAAAATAGATTCTGGAATGCAGTAGGTTCTTCTGGCCTGAAAAACTGAACTTCGCATTTATGTTTTTAGGGTATACATCACTAAAAAAATAGTTCTGTTCCAGATGTGATGTGGTAATGTAATTAAAAAGGCTAGTGCCCTTGTAATACATACCAAGTAATTTACATGTTTTCACTTTATGAGCTACAATTTTGTCTGGTGTAAGCTGGCAAAAAGAATAAAATTATTCTGTCAATACCATTACCAATTAAGTACTTGCAACAAAAAGAATAGCTTATATGTGCTCCTATCAGCAGATATATGTAAAAGCAACCTGATGAACTCACAGAGGCAGATCAATTCAAGAAACTGCATGCTATGCGAAGTAATATTGTGCCAATGTAATAGATACACTAAATCTCAGATTTCACTGAAGCTCTGTGTGAAAGTTTCAGCTGAATTTCCTGTGAATTAGATTTTTTGTAAATTTAAAATATTTTAGTGAAAAAAAAAAAAAAACAACAGAAACCACACCAACCCCCCC
>VWZG01001788.1:72966-121126 GCA_013396735.1 Grallaria varia
AACCCAACAACAACAACACCCCAAAGTAAAACCCCACCAATTATCAAAACCTTATGATGGAGAACAGGCAGAATATATCCAAGTTTTTCCTGGTTTCATGCCAGTTTATGTGCCACACCTACAAAGAGCTTTACCTAGTCAATTCTGCTAAATAGAAGACGACTGATTCATGACCCTGAAATCAAGTGGCAAGAACTGATTCCCACCAGTACTCATTAAAACTAGTCTTGTGTAAGACAAATTGCCCATGTGTGTCCTGAAAAGCACTCTTCCTTGAATCTCCTCTGGGTCCTTTGTGCTCTATTTGACAAAATTAGTAATTTTTCTGGAAATGTGGGACACAAGGATTTTATGGGTTACTTGAGTATACAATGCTGTTGAGAGAGAGCTGGAGGACTGTCTACAGAAGCAAAAGCCAAGACTGGTGGTGTTGTGGTTTTTTTTGTTTTGTTTTGTTTTTTTTTTTTATTACTGCCTCTTGAGATATCTGCCAGGGCCATGACTGCAGCATCCAGCTCTGCCAACCTTCCCCTCTCCTCAGGCTCTGGCTGCCTCTGCTCCACCCAACCCTGTTGCAGCCTTGCTGGGTAACCTGGGATCAAACTGCTGGGATGGAGATCTTGCCAGTCTGGCTCTGACTCATCATCTTTACATCCTTTAGCCTCAGACCAACCATGGCACTACAGACCTGTTCAGCCATCACCTGATTATCATTGCCCTAATTCTGCTGAATTAGCACTGTGGAAGCAGGCTCTGGTTGCTGCCCCATACACTTTGTTGTCACCCTTGGCTCCCCATTCCCATTCCCTTGCAGAGAAGTCTGCTTGTGCTGCTGTTTGACAATTGGTCTCAGAGTGCACCCCACAGGACCACATCTAGGAATTGCATTAGTGAGACCTAGTCAGAGCAAGCCTAGACAGAAGCAAAATAAAACCAGAGCTGTGTGGGGAACCAGTGTACATGTCCTCAAACTTGTTCCTCATTCCCCTCTCCTACAGCAAACCCCCTGGTCTGTAATTCTGCTTTGCTATTGCAGAGCCCTTCAAACGTTGCGCATCTGGGAACTCCTGGCTGTGGCTGCTCCAGCCTCCATTTCCATGTTGTCAGCAGATAGCATAGAAACAGTCAGCCTATGCCTCCCCAGAGCATGTCTCCAAACCTCTAGAACTGAAGAAATCACATCACAGAAATTGAGGACAGGTGCCCACCAAAACCACTCTACTCCTCAGCGGGATAGGGGAAAGAAAATACAACAAAAGGTTCATGGGTCGAGACAAGAGCAGGGAGAGATCACTCACCAGTTACTATCATGAGCTAAACAGACTCAACTGGGGTAAATTCTATCAATCAAATCAGAGCACAGGAATGAGAAATAAAAACAAATTTTGAATTATCTTTCCCCTACTCCTCCCTTCTTCCTGGACTTTACTGCGAAGTTCTCTACCTCCTCCCATAAAGTGGCACAAAGGGATGGGGATTAGGGGGTTTAGTCAGTTCACACATCGAGAGTTGGGCATGATGGTTCTTATGGGTCCCTCTCAACTCGAGATAGTCTGTGATTCTATGATTTCATAACACAACTTTGAGAAAATTTACATTTTATGGTATTTAAAGAATGTATAGAAATAATATTTTACTGATATTTTTGAATGCGGTTGATTTTGCAGTCCAAAAATTACTGGTTGTCTTAACTGTAACCTTTCTTAATTAGCCCATAAATAACACTTTAATAACAGTAATCTAATTTAAAATTACATTTTTAAATAGTTAACAAAAGGCACACCATTATTCAAAGTAATATTATAAAAGCCACAATTAACTAATTCCTGGTGCAGTAAAGATGGAAATGTCTAAAGTCTAATAATATCTGAAGTGAAAAGCTTCTGAAGAGTACTGGACTACACTTTTATACCTGACTAAGGATTCACTAATATAAGGTGTCATAATATACTAAACACAACATACGAAATTAAGATTTTAGCACAACAGCCAATGCATGATTTTGACAAAAGCCATGTTGTAATGAGGATAGTGTGGGGGTTTTGAGCAGACAGAGCTTTTAATATGGGAGTTCACATCTATATGACATTGTGGGGCTTAGTCAGTTGGGGTACACAGGCAGTCACTAAGAACACACAAAACTGTTACTGTGATACCAGTGCACTGAATTGACATGACACAGTTTTACAAATGGTATGTGTCAGAAGAATTCATCTGATTTTTTCTGCTATAATATTTTCCATTGGAAAATGCCGAGTCAGCAAAATCAATTAATTCCACGAGAATATCTATTTCATTGACACTTCTATCAAAGAACTGTAAAAATTATCCATTTCAATATGGTCAAAAAAAAAAAATAGATAAGTTTTTGACTTCTATATTAATACAATGCAATTATTTTGTCAATAAAATCAAACAAAAACATTTCAGCCTTACCAAACCAAATCTATTTTAAATACACCTAAGCTGAATGTTTTTATAAAGCCAAATGAAATTTTTTCAGTTTTCCAGAATGCTACTTTCGAATTCCATATTTTTATTTCCTTCTGATTCAGAAAATGTGACTGTCAAATATTAGGAGTGTTGTGCTGTAAAAAACTATTGCCCTGATGAACTTTGTCTAGTGGATAAAAAATGAAGACTGCAAGAAACCAGTAGCAAGACCACAACTGTTTATAATGACTAAGAATTCTGACTGTTTGATTTGGCTTTGAAAGTGACAGTTTCTTAGAAAGTGATAGACCGTATACACCAGGATTTCTCTTTAGCATGTGGCTTGTAAACTTCTCCAAGTCCTCCACAAGCGACATTTTATCTCTTAGTTAAAAGATAAAGTTAAACAAAGAGGTAAAGTTAAGCAAAGTTTATCTCTTGGTTAAGAAGTAAAGTCATTTACCTCAGACTTCGAAAAAGAAGCACATGAAAATGTAGAGCAGGGAATTTCTGTATTGCTGTTCTTCCTTCTGGTAGTTAAATACAGTCTTAAGAGCCATTACCTGTTTTTCAAGTCTACCGTTTCTGGTTCACCCTCCTTTCCCTCCCCTGTCCCCAGAGTGGATTTGGAGGCAATTTCAGAAGTTCTGTTTGTAAGTTGCATCACATTTGTAAATTTAGTTGGTTCAATGATCACTCAGGGAACCCTTTGAATCAGCCTATAAAACGCTGATATTTAAAGCACTGATTACCCCGTCAATATTCACTGAAGGCAACGATGTACTCCATAAACTTCTTTTCACAGATTTTGCTGTTTTCCTCAGAATGTGAGCTTTCATGTAAAAATAAATTCTCACACCCTTTGGCTGTGGAAATAACCTTCATTCCCTAAATCAATAGATTTCTGTCTTGTTCATTCCGCAGTCAAGACAGACTGAACAATATAACACCTGCAGAGGTGTAGATGTCTTTCATCTGAATAGGATTTTAGCTTCAAAGTCAGTATTTGACTCTTTAAATGCTTAGGGCTCAATTTTCAGTTTGTAACAGTGCAAAGATTTTGTGACAAAAATCAGAGTCTAGATTCCAGTTATTCCTGCTTCAGCAGAGGTAAATCTGATATTGTCTACCTCCTAACGCACCTGCAGGGAGCTACAGACTCACCGCCTCAAGAAGCGCCCCGGGGAGCAGCTTTCTGACAGCTTGTGCTGCACCTGCAGTAGGGCCAGTCTGGCAGGGAGAGACCGAGTTCCTTCAGCCTTTTTGCTGCACAGGTCTGACAAGGGAATTACAGCCTTGTCCTAAGGTTCACAAGGCAATTTAACAAATAGGTTCCAGATGGCCAAAGCTATATTTTTACACGCAGCATCTGACACCTGCATGGGATGTTATGCAATCTCACTTTGATCAGATAATAAAAGGTCCTTTTTTCTTTTTTTTTTCATGTTACACCAGTGAGTGAAAACCAAATCAAACTGAACTGCAGGCAAATAAATTTTGCCCTTCGTTCTGTGCAGTTCTTAAGTCTGAGCTACAAATATAACTGTTTTTAAAGTGTTAAAGACTGACTTCTCATGGAAAATATTGACAGACATTCAATAGTGGGAAACAATCTGCCCCCTAATGAATGATAATGACAAACAGTCTCCACTCTACCCTGATGGAAACATTGATTAATACAATTTTGCTTATGTTTCACACTTGGGATAAAAATCTTTCGTATAGATTTTCTTGTAAAAGAAGAGAGAGTATATTGACAAACGTGAGTATCTCATATTATTGGAAGAGATCTCGGAAAAAAAAACTTAAAGTAGAAAGCATTTGAGAAAAAATTAAATGTAGTTTTAAAATTGTAAGGGAACTTACTTAGAACACTGCAGAGTAAAATAACACTGAGATTATCTCTTGAATTCCAAGTAATTCAGGTAAGTATCTAAAGTGTGATGCAACACCTCCAAAATTAGTGTATTGCGTGAGTGTTTGGGCCCCATTTGCTCCCATTTTCCAGGACTGTTTACACCATGTGTAATGTCTAATTTCTTTAGGCACCACCAAGTAACCTAAATTTCTTTGGACCAGGTGGAGTTAGGGGAGTGCCTGTACCCTAAGACGAAAATCATTTACCACCATATTGCTGTGCACAGAGAGGTCAGAGAGATCACTGTTGTAGAAACAGCACTTGTAAAATTATAAATTTAAACAGGTTAAGATTTTAGCTATAAAAATTCATGTAAATTTTTGTGACCCATAATAATAGTAGAACTCTACAGAAAGTTATGCTTTCAAGTAAAAGAAGGTATTTTGTTTTAAGAATTTCATAGCACAGTTTGAAAAACTAAGTTTGGTTACTGTGGTGGGTTGATCCTGGCCAATAGCCGGACACTCACTCAGCCACTCTTTTGCTTCCCCTCTTCAACAGGACGGGGGGAGAAAAGGTGATGAAAAAGCTCATGAGCTGGGAAAAGACAAGTTGATCCTGTACCAATTACTGTCACAGACAAAACAGACTTGGCTTGAAAAAGTTACTTTCTTCACAAATAAAATAGATATGGATAGTGAGATACAAACAAAAATTCCCTTTGGCCCTTCTTCCCAGGCTTTACTTCACTCTTTCTTTCTCAACTCTCTGACTTGCCCCATCCTGAGCAGTGTGATGGGGATGGGGCGTAGGAATTATGGTCAGTTCATAACAATTCCTGTCACTCCTTCCTCACACTCCCTACTCCTATATGAGCTCCTTCCCATGGGCTGTAGCTCCTGCCAGGAGCCTGCTCCTTTATGGTGTCTTCACTGAGCTGCAGCTTCCTTCAGGGAGTCGCCATCTGCTCCACGGGCTGCAGTGGGGATATTGGCTTCACCATCATCCTCCGTGGGCTGCACAGGGACAGCCTGCTGCACTGCAGTCACTCCAGGGACTGACGGAATATCTCAGCTCTGGCATCTGAAGTACTTCCCTGCCCCTGCTTCTTCACTGACCTTGGTGTCTGCAGGATGGTTTCTCACTCTGGTTTTGGGGTTTTTTTTCCCTCACTCCTTTCTCATACAGATTGCCATGTTTCATTTTGTCCTTTCCTTGTATGTGTTCCTGGAGGCATCCACCAGCGTCATTGATGGAGCTGTCTGGAATGTCCAGCGCGGGGCAGTCCCTGGCCTTTCCTAGAGAGACCAGTGCTGCAGTTCCTGCCTCTACTACCACCACCTGGACACCTACACCCAGTACAATTGCCAAAAAATCTGACATCTCCTTTCTGAAAAATAGAAAATAGTTTTCAATTAGTGTTTTCAATTAGCATTTTAACTTTTTCAATAAAATCTTCCCAGAAGAAGTGCGCTGTTTTTATATTACACTATAACTTTCTTCCTTCCTTGCATTTTAATGTTCACAGGATTCTGTTTTCCTTATTTCATTTTCCAAGAGAAAAAGAAGATTTTTCCTGTCTGTGACTAAAATAACCATAAAATTATGGCTTAAACTCTCCTATGAATTCTATTCTGTATTCTGCTAATGTTTCTAATTAGCTCAGTGGCTGAAGTGGCAGAATTCATTAAAAGACTGGGGGGGTGGGGGATGTCGGTGTTTTATTTTCTTAATTAGAGGTCAAAATTTTTTGGAACCATAACAAACAGAAATAGATGCATAACATACCTATAAGGCATAAGAAGCATACAGCTCATAGCCATTGGAATAGGTGGGTGTAAAAAAAAATAAATTAATGCATTTTTAGAAGAAAGAGCCATTAGAGGCTGTTAGAAACAAGAATTTCACTCTGGCTTAATCAGCAGATAACATAATTATAATAGCACATAACTTCTTTTTTCTAAGTACAAGCATAATTAATAGGTTAGGACAGAACAGAAAATGAAGAGTACCTGCAGTTCTGCTTATTCTTGTGACACTAATAACTCTAAAAGTGTCTCATTTTGTAGGACTTACATACACACTGCTTCACCATTTATGCAATTAATAAAATTAATTTCAGTAGAGAATGACCCGCAGAATAACTCTGATCTCAGGAATAGAAAGGAGGAAAAAGCTATACATAAGGAACAGAAAAGAGTGTCTAATGGAGGAAGTTTAAAAAATTGCAAATATAAAAGAATTCACCTTTCTGTCTCCTTCTGTGCCTGATGGTGTATTTCAGACTGATTTTGTAGGTGAAGAGCTGCAGTAATTGACCTTGGAAAACTAAAGAAAAGTTGTGTCAGTTTTCCTTTTAACCACGTGTCAAATAGAATCAGTTCCTAATCAGTTCCAGACAAGGTAAGGAAGTTGCTTTGGCTATGGCATATGCAGAGTCACTATTTGGGAAGAAATGGTAGCATTTTTTCTGTATTTTAGTGTGTCTGGAAGAGTGCGCAGAGGAACTGTAGTCTATAAATATAGCCTCTTCTGTAATAATGCAGCTAATTAATAGCAATCCATTGTGTCATTTATACTGGATAAAACCTAACTTTTTTTTTCAGGAGCCAGATGCACTGTGCAATAATCACTCAGAACAAAAGAGTTTTACTCTTTTAAACCTCAATGCCTGAGTTCTAGCTGATCAGCATTGTATGACTTAGACATCTGTGCACTCCAACTGGTTCCAAATGCCTTTTTTAAAAACACTGGGTTCTATAAAACTGCATTTATTTGATTAGAGTTGTAGGGGCAATTTAGCAGCAACCTCATGCTGCTATTTTTAGTCTCACTTTAGATTAAAACTAACCTTCTTATTCATTCAAGCAAGTCTACACCCCTGGATTGATTATAAATTGGATTGGTGACAGTAGCTACTGTTTCACTGACAATGCTGAGGAACTAGAAAGGCGCAAAGCGCAAATTTTGCAAAGCAGACTTGGATGTGTATTTGTCTTGTTAGGTTCCACTAGCAATTTAAAAATCCAACTTCTTTGCCACCTACAATCCCAAATTTTTTTTGTGCAGGGAACAATTGAACATATTTTACGCCAAGTTTACAACTAAATTTGAGACTTACTGACAAAATTAGTTTGACTTACCTACATGCTCTGATTCAGTATGCATGTTCAGAGCTTCTGATTCTTCATAAACAATGCTAATAAACTACTTCATGATAAATAATCAGAGTTCGTATAAGGAATATGGAAGCTCAGATGAAATTCCTGTCTTTGATCTGGAGTAGGAATTGGTACTTCAGTTTCGTTCTACTTTCTTGTACGCAGCACAGGCATCAACTTATTTAGTTTTACTCTGGTCTGCTTTATGCATGCTGAAACAATTGGTTTGCCAGAAAATAACAATGACTCTGTGGACAGATGATTAGCACAATCACCAGAGCTCCAGATCCTCATTAACATCCTTCTCACTGCAGAGAAGTTTAACAAGAGAGTTTGCCACACCATAATACACCTCAAAGAGACACACAGAGTCAACTCATGCATAAAACCATGTTTCATACAGCTGAAATGAAGATTAATAGAATATGGAAAACCAAATTTTTAATTAGAAGAAATGTCTGTCAAGGCTATCCAGCGTCCAAAGTGGGAATACTGCTGTGAGGAGAGAAAGACTTCTCTCTAAAATTAGATGTCAAGCTATTGGATTAATCAATCCGACTCTGGTTGAAGTGGTCCATGATATTTCTTAGTATCTGGCCTAAGGCAGAGGACTCCCTAGTGAGCATATGGATTCACCTGAGCCTTATATCTAGGTGTCTGCCTCCATCTGTCATCATAAAACAGGTATCCCTATACATTTATGGACCTTGTACATATATCCTTATAGCTATATCACCAGGTCCCTGAGGGCACTACGAGGCCTTTTGGTCCCTGCCCAGACCCACCTGCTCCCCATCCCACCACTTATGGGCCCAGGAGCCCCATTTCAGTTCACATGGGTCAGCAGTCCCTGCCCCAGCCATGTGTCTGGAATCCTGTTCACCAGTCCTCTCTCTGGACCCCTCTCACAGAAGGCTCTAGACTCTTCTTTTCAGATACTTCATCTCCTGGGAGGACCCTCAGGCACCCACCTGTTTTTGCCCCTTGCTGGTGTCCCTGGCTGACCTCTGGCCCTAGCTCACTTGCCGTGCCTGGGGTTGTCAATGACCGTGTTACCAGTACCTGGTGCTGCCCACCCTATGGGTCTGCCCCCCTTGAAGAGGGCACAGCCTGTGATGTGGTCACCCTTGGCCCCCGGCTCCCTGTCCCTCAGGGACCAGCCATCCCTTGCTGCACTCTTAATGTATGACCTATGAACTAAATTGAGAGTTTTGTATTTTACTAAGTACATTAACATGATATTGTGACACTTAGTAATCTTAGACTTAATTTCTGTTGAAATTACGGATTCGGGTGTTTGCTGAATAATAAGCCCATCAAAATTCCTCAAGGAGAGCAAAAGAAACCCACCTGAACTGAGATCTGCTCAAAGACAATAGCTGGAAGCAGACTGGAATGAGATTCTTGATTAGGGAGACAATTCACCTGTATGTCCCCCCTCTCATCTCCTTGGCAGGATAGGCCCACCCTGATAAAACCTATAATCCAGGCTGAAAATGCATACTATGCAAACTATCATGCAAGTTCAACTGCTGGTGCCAGGATGCTGTCTTGGTGTTCAATTATGCTAAAACAATCCTTGTTCATCAGACTTCAAATACACATTCTGCTTTTGAAGCAGGAGTAAGCTAGTCTGCCAGCCTGTAAACCTGTGACTACCAGTCAATCACTTTATACTATAAAGATCTGGTCCCCTTTCATACAGTCAGGTTCTTCTGACATAATCCTTCTTGGGTGTATGTGTGGAGATTCCTCTCTTGGCTGGGGACACCCTCCAAGGATACTCCTTGAGGGTGACAGAAAGAGATCTCCCCACTGGTATGGGTGAGTTACATCAAATCTCTATTTAGTAATCATTTCCTTTTTGCTAGCTTTAATAAAATTGTTTCAATAATTGTTTCAATATAGTGCACTATCTTATCTCATACTATACTACTTCATGCTGTATTATACTCTACTAGTAGATTTTTAGCTTTTTATATTGTGTAGTAAATAATTCAGATTAAGATCTTTGTTGGATCATTTGTAATAGTAAATGATTCATTTTATATAAATATTCTCATTTTGCCGATCATTAAAACATGCAGGACAAAAGTGGTTCGATCACACCTCTGTAATTCCTTAAATTTAAACCAAGGCTGAGATTGGATTCAGCCACACCTAGACTTCTCTCTGAGAAGGTGTTTAGAAAGCAAGGGAATCCTTTCTGCACCTTGTGACTCTGCAGCAAGGGTTCCTTAATGGATTCTGTCTGGGCCTTCCACTCCCACTCCCACCCATGACAGTCTTATCTCCTTTTTTTTTTTACTCTTCTCTTTTCTCATCACTTTGATGTGTGGCACTAGATGGATTTTTTTGGTATGCTAAATTGGTTCGACCATTTTGGTGTGTTAAGTACACATTTCACAAAATGTGCATCCTTTACAATAAAGGCAGCAGAACTGACAATTAAAAAAGCAGTCAGTTGCTCTAGAAAATATTTGCTTGTTTAACATATTCACCAAAAAAGGCAACGGTCTCACGAACTCTGCTGTAATCTCACTTGGTCACTAGAAGTGTCTAAAAGCAACAATTAGGAAAGAAACTATTCCCTGTGGGCTAAAATCTCAGACATACTCAGGCATATACCTACCTAAAGATCAAGTTTCTACTACAGTTCCTGTAGTCAGTACCACCTATTTCTTTTTAAGGTCATGTTTCTGCTCCCAGACACACGCAAAGCCAGTACTGTCTTAAGTCCATAAGCTGCTCAGAGCTCAGCTCAGACTGAAGCTCACTCAGTCCTACAAATCACTCTTGCCAGCAAACTGAATCAATAGCAGGTATTGAATACAGCTAAAGACAGAGTCTTCCTAAAGCACTGTCAGACATCTGATTGTGTTACCCCCAGAAAAGTTATATATCTGAAATGTAGTAATTGTCCATTGTAAGTGTGAAAACAAGAGAGGATTGCTGCCTAATCAAAACTAGACAGATTACAGAACTGTTCTTTCCCTTCAGTTCAAACTGACTTGCCTATGGCAGTTGCCTTCTGAAAAATCCTGGCTTAAGTATGTACCTTGTGGCAACAAGACATCTAGGAATTATCTATTGCAAAGCCAAAATGCCTTCAAGGACCTGGACCTACAGTATTATTTCCCCTAGGCTATTTTTTTTTTTTTATTTCAGGTATATTTTTCTCTGGATTGCTGAGCTTCACTTGGGGGTGTGGGAAATTACCATAGCTGTTGAAGTTTCCGATGCATGAGGGCTTTGTTACAATACGCTCCAAAATGGGGTTCAGAAATATGCTGTGACCTCCATGGATCATAAATTGCACTCTGACTGGCAAAGCTATTAGCTACTGATATGGTTTAACCCCAGTCAACAACTAAGCCCCTCGCAGCCACTCACTCCTTCACCAGCAGGATGGGGGAGAAAATCAGAAGAGTAAAAGTAAGAAAACTCAAGGGTTGAGAAAAAACCCAGTTTATTAATAGGTGATGCAAAAGTGGCACATGCCAAAAAAGCAAAACAAGGAATTTATTCACCGGTTCCCATGGGCAGACAGGTGTTCAGCTCCCCCCAGGAAAGGCAAACTATGTCACATGTAATGGTGAATTGGGAAAACAAATGACATCACTCTGAGCATGTTCCACCCACTTCCTTCTTCTTCACCGAGCTTTATATGCTGAGCATGAAGCCATATGGTGTGGGATATCCCATGGGTCAGTTGGGATCAGCTCTCCTGGCTGTGACCCCTCTCAGCTCATTGTGCACCCCCAGTCTGCTCACTGGTGGGGTGGAGTGAGAGTTAGAAAAGGCCTTGACACTGGTTAAGTGCTACTCAGCAACAGCAAAAGCATCCCTGTGTTACCAACACTGCTTCCAGCCCAAATCAAAACACAGCCCCATACTAGTTACTGTGAATAAAATTAACTCTATTTCAGCCAAAACCAGCACAGCTACTTATGTTATATGTTTTTAAAGTCACTATCAGTCTACTCAGTTTTGCAGTTAAGGTAGGTCGACAAATCCCCTGATACTCCTCTACTGAAATATAAAACACTCTGATGCTAAAAACATACTACAGGCTGTTTTGGGGAAGAGAACACAGAGGCCCTTCTCATTTATTGCTGTTTGTCTGGAACTCTCCTGGCATTTTACAGGCAATGGAGAAAGCAATGAACCTTATTTTCTGACAGATCTGCAGTTTTAGGGGCAATGTTTGTTTAAAAGAAAGGTTTGTCCTTTGCAAAAGAAATTATAATCATACATCTTTTCTACTCTTCTCTGACTATTGGTTCCAACACACACAGTGAACAATCCAGATGTAGCTGTAATTTGCAAGCTACAAAAAATTTTACTTTTCATCTAAACTTCCATTTTTATATATCACTCGATGAAACTCAGGAACGGTTGGTCAATCGCTAGATACATCATAGCAAACAGGAAACATTTTAGGAAATGCTATACAGTAACATAGACATGGGCTGCAAAAGTTTCCAGAAGATTTGGATCTGAAGAAAATGCTATTCTTCAAGCCAGTCTAAAAATAGTCTTAGCTTACCAGATTTCTTCCATGAATCATGGATATTTAAAACTCCTTTAGAAGTCTAGAGATTTTTTCATTTGGGAACTGGTTAAATTACAGAGTAAAATGCTCTCAATTTACTAAATATCTGATAATTGTATCTTGTTTCATGGGTTTGTATCCCATTTTCAACGTATAATATGATCACTGAATTCTCCTTTTAAAATTATTTGATACATTGGTAAAAAATTGAAAAGATCTTTCCCTCAAAACTGGATAAAACCACATAGGTTTAAAGAGAGAGAATATCAGAAGAGAGAGTGGAGAAGTGCCGAAGTTGACCAGGCACTGTTTGGTTGTAGATGCTGTTTTTAATAACACCTTCAGCTATTAAATTCTGGCAACCAAAGATTCTGCCTGTAAGTCAATTGTGATCTGTAACCCGAACAAATATAAACAGGACAAGGCCTAAGTTCAAAAGCAGATCAGTATTATTTACCTGGAGCTGGTAGAAAATGGCATCATAAATCTCATACTTCAGTTGACTTAGCATGATGCCTTTGTTTGTGCTGAAATGCTATGAGCTTTGTGAGCTACTTGGATTTTAAGGTATTTGTACATAAGCTTTGTTTCCCTGGTTTTGTTTTGTCCTCAGAAAAAGTTTTGTTGTGTGTGAGTGTCTCTATATGAACTAAGTCAGGCAGAAAGTACAAATCAATGACTTTGAAACAGCAGCAGTCTCTTCTGAAAACGACAGGACCTGGGGACATATAAGTCTCTAAAGACACACAATCATCTTCAAGCACAGCACAAAATTCTTTAAGGATTGTTTTCTGCAGTTATACACTTGATATGATGACTCAAAAGAATGATTTGGTGAATGGAAGAGTAGACTCACTAAATAGACTGGTAATGTCATAAAATTTTAAGTTCTTAGGCTGAACATCTAGAAGTGACTTCAAAGTTATTTGGTATGCTTCCTAGTACCACAGATTCCTGTAGGATATTAAAGAAATTAAAATAGAATAATTAATAAAATAGATGGTGAATTTTAAAAAATAAACCCCCAGAATGGTTGGTATTCTGGACATTACGAAATCAACGTAAACTATTCCAACACTAAAATTGCCCCAAACCTTTCAGACTTGGGGTGTGTTGTGGGTGATTCCAGAGCATCCAGTGAGATTTTACCATCTCAATAAATTAAAACATTATTAGAGTTGTGCTAATTATCTGTATGCTTTCCATTGCATAGTAAGAGGTTACACTCTTTAAACTAAAATAGCAAAAAGGACACTGCTGTGTCAGGATAATAAAGTCTTCATTATATTCTAGTCTAATTTTTATTCTTTTTTTTTTTTTTAAATGGGGGAAGCTATAGCAATTTTTGCTAATGTTAATAGGCAGTGGAGAGACTTAAAATAAGCCTGTACCCTAAGGACATGCATTAAAGAAGAAGCTCATGCATTTTTTACCCTAGAGGTGGTGTTAGGTTTGTGGGTCACTGATTCAGCAAGACTGAGACAGAAACGGGTAACCTGAACACAGAGTCTTTCAATAGGTAGAGAGAGAGGTTAAGGGGGAACTGGTTAACCTTTACAACACTAACTACTACATACAAATTGCTTTAACAAACTGCTTCCTGAACCTTTTGGCATTCAATGCCTCTGCCATATCAGGGCATTTTCCTTCCCTAAAAAGCTGTAATTTTGGTGTCTATCAATGGACCAGACTTTTTTTGTTTTGTTTTTTTTCTGTCCAAAGGCTGGTTTAAAAGGCTAACAAGAGGGAACAACTGCTACATTGCTGCCAAGAATATTAATTGACTATTTATGGCTGAGGTGAACACGGGGGCCTTCATGGCCTGGGCATGCTTCCCACATGTCTCTTCTATTTCTGGGAGCAAGAGCAGGGTTTTACTCAAAAGTGTCTTCAAGACTTCTATAGACTCTAGTGAGGATAAAGTTAAAAGCTTTTCTTTTTGCCACCTTTTAAGTTAAGCTTTCTTTCCATTCGGGAAATTGGCATTTCTTCCCTTGTCCATTAACTTCCTCAGGTTTCTAAAGTGCTGCTGGTGAAAATATGACCACAAGCTCTCCTCTGTTCCCTTATGGCCTCACGTGATATTTGAGAAAGTATGTGGATGGTCTTGTGAGATATTCCTTCCTAAATAACTCTGCTTTGAGGCCAGAAAAGTAATAAATAAAATTCAGATCTATCTATAGCTATTTTAGGTTTTCAGAGCCTCTAAATCAGGATACATAACTATCTGGATAATGCTTTTTAAGAAAAACTGACTATTTATTCATTTTTTCAGAGGAGAAAGGGGCTGGAAAATGAGGGAAGAAAAATCACAGAATCATAGAACCACAGACTATTCTGAGATGGAAGGGACTCACTAGGATTATCAAAATCCAACTCCTGGCCCTGAACAGCACCATCCCCAATAGTCACACCATGTGCCTGAGAGTATCATCCAAACGCTTCTTGAATGCTGTTAGGCTTGGTGCTGTGACCATTTCCCTGGAGAGCCTGTTCCAGTGCCCGACCACCCTCTGGGTAAAGAACCTTTTCCTAATACTCAACCTAAGCCTCCCCTGGCACAACTTCAGGCCCTCCTGGCTGCCAGGGCACTGCTGACTCAAATTCAACTTGCCATCAACCAGGACACCCAGGTCCCTTTCCGTGGCACTGCTTTACAGCATCTCATTCCCCAGTCCGTATGAACATCCAGGGTTGTCCCATTTCAGAAGCAGAATCCAGCACCTTCCCTTTTTGAACTTCATATGATTGGTGATTGCCCAGCTGTCTAACTTGTCAAGGTCTCTCTGCAGGGTCTCTGCCTTCAAGGGAGTCAACAGCTCCTTCCAGTTAACCATCATCAGCAAACTCGCTTAGTATCCCTTCAAGTCCTGCATCCAAATAATTTATGAACCTTGTTGTCTTTTTCTGTTCTTGACATCATAATACTAAGGTTGCTAACTTACCTCTTCCACAGTAGAAAACAGTGGTTCCCGTAGCATTTTGGAAATGTTCACCTGAGCGATATTGCAGATCTTTCTGACCAACTATTTGAACTGAACACTCTGGAGCTCTTTGAATGTATTCATCAGCAAATTAGTTATTGACAGAACTGGTACTGGAACACTAGTTAGGAAAACCCAAACCAAAACACAACATTCTGCTGATTATGAGGAATTCAAGCAATGGTTTTGGATAACTACAAAATAAACGGGTAAAAATGAATTATTTAAGTAGTTCATTCTTGTAGTTGCAAAACATTGTTTTTTATTCACGTGGAAGTAGAATTTCTTTGATGAACAGAAGTATCAGTAGGAAACCTAATTAAGCAATCTAGTCCCATTTTCTCCACTTACCTAATTCCAAATTGGTCCTTTGACCAATTTTTCTCACTGTCTCAGTGATTTCTTTTAGCATTAGTCTATAAATAAATTTATATGAAGCAAATCAGTCTCAACATATTACGCAAACAGCTCAGTATCTCTTACAGCTCAGTTGTTAGCTGCTGTAAGGAAGAAAAAGGCTTTGGAGATGAGACAGAAAAGTTTTGTACTGGGTCTCCAATATGCCATTCTAGTAGGAAAAAAAGCTAAGTTGGAAGTGAAAGGGGAGACCAGCTCCATATTTCTGGTGTGGCATGGGACCTATTGCATTAAAACTTAACCATGTAGACTTAAAGTTTTGGTTTTTCTAGAAATGCCCAGGGAGAAAAAAAAAATGAAAGTGTCAATAAACCATTAACTTTTAAATGAGCCAAAGGAACAAAGTTTAGAAGTGGCCTTTTTTTTTTTTTTTTTTTTTTTTTCATTCCTTTTGGGTCTTCCTGAAATTTTTTTTTAAACCAACCAATTTTGCCAGTTGTCATCATTCTCCTTTCCAAAGGGGGGGAAAGTTATATTATTTTCCTGTATTAAATTAACATTCATAAAATCTAGACTATTTACATCAATTTTAGTTAAATATTGATATAGTTTCAACTTGTTTTATCATAGGAAACCTCGAAGTACTAGGTTTTGTATTTGGAATAGAAAGTGGTGAATATTATTGTCTGCCTCTGTTTCTCCAAGCAGTTAATTCTATTAATTTATTCAGTTCTCCAGAAACTAAGACTTCCTTTCTTATGAAGTGAGATAGTTAAATTCTGAAGGTCAGAGTAACTCTGGCCCTGCTCAGTCAGTGACTGGGAAACACTAGATGAAACATTAAATGTGACTCAGTGTTCTTTCTAAAAGGAGCAATTGCCAAGAGCAGAACCGTGGGTGTAGGTACTTATTGTGTTCAGGCTTCAGTAAGCTTCATCATGATAATTAATTCATGAGATAAAGAAGGTATACATGATTAAGGTCATTTCATCACAACGAAAAGCAAGGAGTTGTCTCTTAGTCCTGGTGTTCATGTCTAGGTCGCTATTTTTAAGTCCAAGTTCACAGGGGAGTCTAGAAACCAAAGCCTGTTTTGATGACTTGTGCGACATGTCTTCAAATGAAGAAGCAAATATGATGGAAAGTTCCCTAGGGGGTTTCTTCTGCCTGCAGGCATAACCTCTTTCTTCCTTGGATTTAGTTTCAATTAACTCCTCATCAGCTCTGTGCTGAGCTCAGCAAGGCACCAGACCAGTCAGCAGTCTTCATAAGTTGTGACAAATAAACATATTTGAATATAATCTGAATAATGTACCAGAGCCCATTATACTCTATCCTTTCTTCCATGTTGGGTTGCAAACCATGGGTATGATAATTCAGTTTTATTCTGCATTTTTGTGTGGTTTTTTTCATGCTCCCACACGGTGTCTGCAAAAAGATACCTTCACTAATCTGATCATATTTTACATCCCTTTTTTCAGTGGCAGTGAATGGATCTCTAGATATTTGGTTTATATGTTTTTATGGTCTACGTTATTTTACTTTCTACCTTTCTTTAGGTTTTCTAAGTAACATCTAAATCAGCGTATCCCCAAGACATGTAAATCACTTATTACCTGCAGAGTCAGCAACTATATCTATATGTACTCTTGTAAAAGAGTTTGGCCCAGGTGACTAATTTAAATGCAGCCATAAAAAAATGTTTATCCAGAAAAAGATACATCTTAGAATGAATTTGAAAGCTGTTTGGAGCTGACTGAAAAAGGGGACATCTTTAAATGTTACCTCTAGCCATGATCTGACATTAAAACACATTTTATGTACCACCTCTTGAAAGCCAGCTTCTGTTCTACTTTCATAGGGTTGTTTGTTATGTCAGAAAATGTGGTAAAAGACACTTCCTAGGTTGAAGCTTTCTACAAAAAAAAATAATCAGCATCTCATCCAAAAGTGTGATGATGAGACAAACTTTTTAAAACCAAACCCAAAACTAATCAGAAGTATGCCTTGGGGTATCTGGGTCATCTGATCTTATTCTAGCTGGTTAATGGAATGGGAACCTAGACAAGTATTCATTGCATAGGAAAGATATCTACCTCAGAAATCGCTTCAGAAGTCCTTTTATGGACTTATCATGTGCCTACAGGCAATGTCCCTTTGTAAATTTTGCATGAGTCTGCCAGACATCTGGGAGAAATCATTATGAAATTCTGCAGTACATGTAAGTTCGATTTTCTTTCTTTGGTTAATACCTGGTAAGGTCCTAAGGAACCTAAGTGATGGCAAGGTCCTAAGGAACCTAAGTGATAGCCAGTTTGTGCTCGCATATCAAATAGGATGCAGGGAAGTTACTGAGCTACTGGATGAGGCATATCATATAGAAGATAGCTCTTCTCAGGAAAATCAAAATGGAAGATGGGAATAATATCTATCCATCCAACAACACATTATTTTAGTAAGTAGTCTCAGATACCACTTCCCTCCAAACAAGAAGTTTTCACTATACTCACTGTACAAACTCATAACAAACTAGGACTGTAATAATGGTAACAATTTCCAAGTGTGTTTGTTACTGGTGTAAAGGTTGAAGACTTTCCTCTTTTTAAGGTATTACAGAAAAATTACAGACTGAATTTTTTACTGGTGTTGTGGTTTAAGCCCAGCTGGAAATTAAACACTATACAGCCAGTCACTCAACCTCCCTTTCTTCCCTTTTGCTCTGGTGGAATGGGAAGGAGAATCAAAAGCAAATCCTGTAGGCTGAGATATGAACAGTTTAATAATTAAAAACAAAGTAAAATATAACAATAATGTTAAATGATAACAGGAATTATCACAGAAAGGGAACTAAAAAAACCCAAAACAAGTGATGTACAATACAATTGCTCATCATCTGCTGACCAGTGCCAGATCCCCCTTCCTGAATCCAGGTTGGACCTCCTTCCAGGTAACTCCCCCACTTTACCTAATGGGAATGATGTTCTGTGGTGTGGAATATCCCTTTGGCCAGTTTGGGTCAGCTGTCTCAGCTGTGCTTCTTCCCAGTTTCTTTAGTGTATCTTCTCACTGGCAGAGTGCAAGACACACACAAAAAAGTCCTTGACTTAGGAAAAACACAACTTAGCAAAAATCAAAACATCAGTATGCTATCAACAGTATCTTCACTCTGGATCCAAAACACAGCACTCTACCAGCTATTGACAAGAAATTAACTCTTTCCCAGCCAAAACCGGACAACTGGCTTTTCTCTATTGCAGTGAGGATATTGCATGATGAAATGTGACCAATGAAAAACTTAAAGCTGCTCTTCTTCTTCCTCTTCTTCTTCTTTCTTCTTCTTCTTCTTCTTCTTCCTTCTTTCTTCTTCTTCTTCTGCTTCTTCTTCTCATTATTATTACAATTCTCATAAGCAAGGCAGAATATAGATTAAACTGGCTAAGGCAAGAACAGTATCCACTAAAATTAGTAAATATTTCTAGCCAAGAGGCTGAGCAGAATCTAATACAGGGCTCTGGATATACTTTCTTTTCTAAGTCTGGTAGTGTTCAGTATTTTCCTTAATAGCCAGGATAGTGAAATAAAATTATGAGAAAACATTAACATTACATTGATCAGGATGGGAACTCAGGCCCTTTGGAA
Source organism: Grallaria varia (assembly GCA_013396735.1). Taxonomy (NCBI): domain Eukaryota; kingdom Metazoa; phylum Chordata; class Aves; order Passeriformes; family Formicariidae; genus Grallaria; species Grallaria varia. The sequence goes on from VWZG01001788.1 coordinate 91,954, forward strand.
GACAGCCTCAGAGTTCAAAATTATCTCTGCAGTTTGCCATGATTATCAGTTGTAAAGTCTTAATACTAATGCTAATAACAAACAGAGAGTAGTTGCTGGATAGAGAAACAAAGGAGAGCAAGACTGCACTATGAGGTAGCTAAAAAGCACAAGTAGCAATGGGAAAGGATTTCCCAATGGCACCTAGGAAAAATCTGGAATGAAAATTACACCATCAGAATCACTAAAAAATTTAGAAAATTTGACTGTCAAGACAACTTAAAGGAATGTGCCTCTGACTAGAAAAGACTGGGACTGAATTTTCTAATATAAAAGATTGCTATTAAAGAGCATGATCAATTGTTCATCATGTCCCATGAGTGCAGTATTAAGTATTCGGCTTACTTTACAGCAAAGAAAATTTTGGATAGATCAGAAAAATGTGCTTCTTAATATAAGACTAGCCAGAACAGGATATTTAATAGACTGTAAAACAGTATAATTTCAAGATTTAAAAAAAGTCACACAAGTTTCTGTCTGGGACAGCCTGGCTATACCTGAATTGTCTCAAAACAAGGAGATAAATCATCTTTTGATGAGAGAGCTGTTTGGTTTGTTTGTTTGGGTTTTTTTTCTGGCTTTTTTTTCCCTCTCCATTTCTAATATTTTCTGTTTAGAGATTTTTGTTCTTACCAGATAAAACTTAGTTTTCTACCTAATGTTGTTTTTCCACAAGCTCATGGTAATTTTTTATGTTCAAAACATCACATCCAGTTTATCAGACAATCTGGGAGCTGTTAGGCTCATAGAATATTGTCTCTATTTTGCTTAGCTATTCTTGACATGGTAGTAATAATGAAGTCAATATGTTAAACCATGTTTCTGCTAGATCAGGTATATGTAATTGTTAATACACCTAGAGATTCTAAATAAAATTATTAAAATAAATCATACATATGATAAAGATAAATTGTAGAAATGGAGCAAAAATTACTAGTTACTAGTATATTAGACCCATTAATTAGAATCTTCCCGTAAAGATGATGCAGGCTTGCCTGGAAAAGCTTTAGAAAAATAATTTGAAACACCATGAAAACTACAGAACAAAAGATGATAGCTTTGGGATTAATACCTGAGGATTAATTAAATAGTCAGAACATCATGTAGCCAGATGGGTATCAACAAAATCTGAAGGACATATCCAAGAAGGAAACAAAGAAGCTTTAGAACTACATGCAATTCTTACTTAAACTGTGGGTCACGATAAAGCTATTGGAAACACAAGAAGAAAATGCAGGTAAACAAGAAACTATGAGTTTTCCATAATGAAAGGACCAAAATGATCCTGCTTCAGCAGAAAAAAACCCACATTGTTTCTCGCAAGTGCAAGGGTTGATCCAAATGCAGTGAGTTAGAAAGACCCCGACATAAAACATAAGTGCAGATCTTTGTGATTGCAGGAAAAGAGCATGTCATATCCACCTGTAAATCTTGAACTGAATAGAAACTGAGGAATAAAACTGCCTATATCAGCTGAGTCATATAATAACTCAGCTGATCTTCCTAGCTAAGAAGAAGAGCTATTATTATTTTGTCCAAGAAAATGTTAGTGCTGCCTCTTTTTTTTTGTCTATGAATTAAATAATAAATAAAAAAAGGTTAGCTACTTTACTAATACTTTTAATACCTATTGAGGTCACAATGTCATTTTAGCCAGATTCCAATGTATTTGTAATATAAAGATAATAGCTTGCAATCTACTCTTCTGATATACATAAGTCTGGTTTTTTTCCAGAAGAATTATACTACAACTCATGTTGGCACTATTAATTGCATAAAACTAAGCTGATGAATGAGAAGACAGGTGGAATGAATATCAGAAGGTAAAAACTGGAACAAATAATCGCAATTTCATGGAAAACAATAAAAAAAATTGCAAAATCTGAGTAGGAAATCGTTCTCATGAGAATGCCATAGTCATGATGTTAGAATCACCTCATATTTCTACCTAACTTCCTTCGGATAGGAATGGGTACTCAGGAAACGAAGTCTAGTCAATGTAATAAGGAGAAAATACCAAGGTAATATGGTTGAATATGGGTGTTATGAAAGTCAGTGTTACAAAAATTGCAAGGTAAAAAATTGAAAAGAAATGAAAAGAAAGTACATATTGTCTCAAAAGTGAGCACACAAACCCAGAGAAATTAACTGAAGTTATTCAACTGTACATTGCAAACACTGAAGTCTGTGTCAATTCTCCTTTCTCCTCTTGCCAAAATCTCATGAGGAATATTGTGTTCAATTTTCATTTTCTTGCTTCAAAAATGATGGAGATAGTCTGCAGTTAAGGCATCTCAATTGATCTGGATATTCCAAGAGTTTGCTTCTGTTGAGTGTTCAGAGGAGCTGTAGACTGGAATTCTGTGAGACTGAAAAATTACATAAATGTACTATTGGATAAAAAAATACTGCTATTTTTTTCATTTAGGAACAGAAAACTCTGTATTTGGAAGTTCAAACTGTCAATAAATTTGGCAGAATGATTACATCATGCGACACACCACTGAGAACACAAGCGTTAAGAGAAGTTAGTGAAACAATACTGAATATAAGACACACTCATCTATTTTGAGGGTTGTTTTTGACGTCAGCATGCTGCAAAGATGCTTAAATTTCATATTTTGCAATAAAAATGCATGAAAACATAAAACATAAAACATAAAAATTGCTTTACTTAGCTACATTTTCTTGAAAAACAGCCTCTGTAACATTTTTTTTCCCCAGGCAGAAACCCACTTCTTCAGGTTTCTGTCCTATCATAGATTCAACTTTCCTTTTATTATACAATAACTATTACATTTTAAGGAACTGTGCCTATTTTTCAAGACCCATCAAAATATACTATATTTTTACACCAGAAAAGTGCTCAGCACTCTACCTGAGCAGCAAGAAATTCTCATTGTTTTCTAATTTTGAAAAAATCATTTTCTGCAAAAAAACTTGCACTTTTCCCCATCACATTTTAAACAAGTCTTATAAAAATGCACATGGGCATCTGCAAAGGAATAGAACATTTCATCTGTACAAGGTGAGTTCATAGAATCATAGATTGATTTGGGTTGGAAGGGACCTTAAAGATTATCTCATTCCAACCCCCCTGCCATGGGCAGGGACATCTTCCACTAGACCAGGTTGCTTAGAGCTCTATTCAACCCGGCCATGAGCACTTCCAGGGGGGAAATAGTCACAGCTTCTCTGGGCAGCCTGTTCCACCTTCACAGTAAAGAATGTCTTTCTCATATCTAAGCTGAACCTACATATAAATCAGTCCCATTGTTGCTTTTTCATACAGGGGTTTTCTACAGATACTGTAATACTTTTATATACTCAATCTTTTAATTTTATCATTTAACATCACTGAAATTAAGTTGTAAATGAAAGATTTTAGCCACAGAATAGAAGATGAAGCCAGCCAAACATAGACTTAGACCTTGAGGGAAAGAACAGAAACTTTTCTCTTCATCCTTCTGTAGGACCTTGCATGTTCGAAATGCTGTGTGAGCATTCATTAGTGAATTAGTGATTAGTCTCCTTTCATTCTCTCATGTGAATTACTGAGAGAAGCAGCAAAATGTTAGTAGCACTAATGTGCATCTACCCTGCACAATACATGTACTCTGTCACGTATTAATTAGCATGACAGTAGGAGAGAAAAGTGTTTTAGGAAATATTCTAGGAACACAAAAGGATTGGGAAGGGGAAGCCCTCTTCCAAAATACTTGAAGGTAAAAAGATATAAAATAAAAAATAATATGAAAATAATAATAATAATTTTAAAAATATGAAAAAAAATAGCTAACCTCAATGTTCTGGTTTATTTAAAATCATCGTAGTGAAAGGGGAAGTAATTTTTTAATGATTAATTCCTTCTCATTTAACTTGTTGCCTGTATTCAGAGAAAAGAGTAACTGTCTGAACCTCAATTGAATATTAATAGCAAGTCATCTTTCATCATAACCTTGTTTGCACCCCATAGTGAGTTTGTAAATCATACAAGTTGAGCACTGTGCCTTCCTCAGATGCCCTGCAGGGTGAAGACTGATTTCTCAAACATTTCTTGGAATCTCTCTCTTCCCCTAGGCATTCTCTAACTGGAATTTTAATGTGATTTTCCACTGGCTTGTTCTGGTTTAGAAGTCTGTGGCAACATTTCCTTTTTGCTTTAATCAATTTTACCAACAATTTTCTTTTTCAATAAGAAATGCAAAACTACAGAATACTTTTAAGAACAACATCTGTTCATTTGCATGGAGAAAATCTTATTTTGTCTGTTATTTTTTTATTCCACTAGTAACTGACAAGTGAGGAAAGTTGAATTATCTTGTGGCAGAAGGGAGGGAAATGAGAACTATTTTTTCCCATATGTATATAAAGCAAAAGTTAGACAGTTGTTTAAAATTCTACCAGAGAAGTTGGGTTTAAGTACTTCAATACAAACAGCCAAAGCAAAGAAATTATGACTGTTAAAAGATAATTTTCTCCAATGCAAGCATTTTCATTAAATAAAAATATCAATTCCTGTATGTCAGTCTTGCATCCTTCATAGCCTCATATGGGACGTGCAGTTAAATTTTTCAAAACTTATGAATGTTTAGTCCAGTAGGAAGTGATTTTTTTCTCCCATCACCTGTTGGATGTTTGAAAGCTTTATGGTATGGGATACTGCTTAAAAATGCAACTCACATCTGGATCTGAAGTTTGCAGGCACATGAAGAAAGACAGAATATCCTATGAAAAGTCAGAGTTAATTAAGAGAAGACTGCAGCCATGTGAAAAATCATATTACCACATGTGATTTAAAAACATAGATGAGGACATAACAAAACAGAATAATAATTTGATGCTTATTCACCCACAGATTCAAGGGTACATTGCAAACTAATTCAATGGATTAATATGGTTGGTATTAATTATGCACATTCTTTCTAAACTGATTTGTCATAAAGCTTCTTCCCTGGCAAACAAACTCTTCATGTATTTGCTAGCAAAACTGTTAATTTGATGCCAAACGCTGAGAAACATTTTTTTCCGTAAGTACTTCATAATCTGACATGTAAGGGCTTCCTCATATCACAAATGCTTTGAACAACCAAAGCAGCAGCAAGCACATCTAGTTCTCTGTAAAGTCACAATACATATCTATTACATTGTAAACAAATTATGAAAAGCAGATATCATTAATAAATGGTGTTGATAAATCTCAGCATTTCAAATAACTGAATTTTGGATGAAGGTCTCTGTGTTCTACAATGAGTCTCTGGGCTACAGAGATAGATAGGGTAAGTTTTCAGGATTTTTCTTTTCCCCTGTTAATTATCTGTCTTTCCCAAGAGAACCAAAAAATCATCTTTGTTCTAGAAAAATATCAGATTACATACCAGAACAATATAATGAATTTAGAATTTAATACTTACACATTTTGCCTTCTCTAATTAAAAAGAAAAAAAATATCCCTTAGGGATACTTCTGGAATTGCAGGTAGCAAATATTGACTCATATTTGAATGCAGAAATAAAATCTTGATGAAAACAGCTTTAAAAAGTCAGTTTTCAAGTATTTTTTCCCACATAAGTAATTAAAATTGTGAATACTTTGTGAATATATTTTATTCTGAGATATTAAGAACTAATTATAAACTTTTAAATCTTAGGTTTGTAATTTGCAGCTTTCTGCCTGTGAAATGTACTGGTATATTGCACTGAACCCCCCTACTACTGTAGCCAAGTCATGTTTTGCATGAAAGCAAAATTATTTATTTCCAGCATTTCAGTCACTTTGTCAACAGTGAAATTTAGAGCTTGGAAGGCAGCAAAAGAAACAAATGAATGGAAATATTTAGATGACATAATCTTTGTTTATATGATATATGCCATTCTTCCTTGTAGATGTTGCTAATATGGCAAAGCCCCAAAAGATTTTCTTACCTGAAAGTGCACATTTAAATTGTCAGTCATAAATCAAGTGAAACACTGAAGATTTCTTCATATGTTCGGAGAACTGTACAATATAACTCTCTTGGAGAGGTGTTGTTGGTTTGTTGTTTGTTCCTTCTTTTTCTCTTTTGGTACTCTAAGAACAGTATTTCATAGCAATGACTTCATAAAATTGATACATTTTATTGTCTGGAATCTTCAAAGTTGTTTATTTAAAAGTATATATATGCTATGAGAATATAAATACTATTTTAAGAAGACTCAAGAGACACGTTTAGGACTTCATGTAACCATCAGTCACTGTCAGGAGTATTAAAAGCTGGACATTTTTGTCTATTGAACTTGATTTTACTTTCATTGTTTCCACATTAACTTTTTTGGACTACAGCACACATTCTAAATGGACAATTCTACAAAATACTAGCTTAAAGTAAATGCAAGGCATGGATAAACAGATAGAAGAGATGCCATCTAAAACAAGCATCACCTATAAGAAATTGTCAGATGGGGTAGATTTATAGGAAAGTAAGACAATAAAAAATCTACAAAATTTTTATCACAAAGCCATTGAGATCTTGCATGCATCATCCTTGGGATTCCAGCATCTGGAATAAAGCCAGTCGAAAAATCCACAGACTAGAAATCTTTAGAGCATTTTCCTTACTGGAGACACTAGCCAGCTCCAGTTCTGTGCTGTGTATTGTCCTGAGTTTCTTTGCTCTATTTATTAAGCTGGCAACACAGGCAATGCTAACTCTGGCATTGCAATTCTGTTTGCAGACAAAATTGGTTGTTCCAGTCAGAGAAACCAAGTTGAGAAAGTGGCAGCATACTGATCATCTCTCAATAACTTTTCATCCAAAGTTCCTCAGGAAACGTGAGAAAGGAAGGGGGCTTTCATTGGAAAGCCAGTGAATGAACAGTCAAACATTAAAAACAAGCTTCTATTCAGTTCTGTCATCTCACGTCCTTCTAGCCTGGGGATCTGGCAGGTCCAGTGTACTGGAGCACCTAAGAAGCAGTGGCAATGGAAAACTTCATGTCATGGAAAGGATCCTCAAAAGAACAAGAGGACAAGGTCCTTGTTGCTATCAGGTTTCTATGTCCTGTCACACCAAATGCAACTCTGCAGAGAACTAAGGCATTGCTCAGGATCCACTCAAACTACCCTAGGCAGAGGCAGTAGTTTGTTCAGATTTGTTGAAAACATGCTAATAGAGATATCTGGAAGTCATCTAGTCCATTCCCTGGCGGAAAAGCAGGATCCATGGAGAAGATTCAACAGGTGGAGCTGATAGAGACAATACTGGGCTGCAGTCAGCCCAGCATGTCAATACCTTCTCTGATACGAGGAGACGGTAAAGGTCTAATCACAAAAAGGAAAAAAGAAATCTTGCTGTTCCTAGACTTTGTTCTTTCTTGAGAAGTACAGTTACTTGGCATATTGGGGAACCCCGCTGTCACCACAGTCCCCCGCTAGTTACATCTATACTAGTAAATTAACCCTGGCAATGGCACAGTCTGAAGTAGAGGCATCAGAGCATCTCTCCCATCCAGAGGTTAGCTTGCTTTCAGGCATGTCTGTGACTTGTGTCAAAAAAGCCCTGCCTGACCCCAACTCAAAAGATAACAAGGCAGAGACACTTCCCAATGTGCAAACAGCAAACCTGAGGAAAGAAAGTCACACAGACATTAATTGTGCTGCACCAGGACCCACAGAACAGGATGTGGCCAGGTTTTCTTGTATTAGTACAGTTGTAGTCACTAAGAAAATAACCCACAAATCTAATTTTCCTTCAACTTTTCTCATCTTTGGTGGTCTGGGATCGGTCAGTTCTTTCGGATCACATTTCCATACTTCCTGGTGAAAAAGCATCCTTGTGCATCTATAAATGTATTTCTGGCATCACAGGATTCAGCAGTCACAGATTTTCAGTACTTAGACTAGAGGAAAAGGATGGTCGCAGCAGAACCTTAGGCTGAGTCCATATTTTTGGAATTCTTTTTCACATTCACAGCATGTTACCTGGGGAATTTCAATGCATGAACTACATGTCAAAAAGGCACAGTGTAGTCACCATATTTTGAACACAACAGCACTCCCAAGGCTGCCTGTAATCTGGATGCAAGTATAAGGAGGTGCTTATTTCTTTTTTCAAGGAAAAGAAGATCATGCATTATGATTAGTAGATCGTGCATTACATATATCTGTGCAATAACTACGTTTCGAAACCATTAATAACCATTTTGATTCTGTTCAATCAGAATGCTTGAAAAATTTCTTTAAGTCTGCCAAAGGCCCTCTAAAGACTTCATAATGTTGATTTCTTCCCACTTAATAATCATGCAAGACACGCCACTATCAAAATGCAATTACGTAACATTCCAATGGCAACTAAAGCAAGTGCTTACATGGAAAATTAATGTTAGGAGAGTAACACAGTTTTTCCCATCTTCTAAATTCAATTTTGCTCCTGGAAATCTCAGAGGAAAGGTACCACTGTGAGATGGTGCAGCTCCTTGTGGTACATCAAGGGCTGCTCTTTGAAACAGAAGGCTGCTATGTTAAGTGGCCATTGGGAGCCTAATTAACATTTTCACTCAGTACTGCTGTCTTAATCTGATAGCCAAATCAGATTGGTATTCCAAAACATCTAAAGCTTCTAAAACTATAATCAAACTGAAATATTGCTTGGCCATCTTTCAATGAGCTGCTAAATGGTAGTCACCTCCAAAAAAGTCAAAATACAAATCACTATCAAGGTAGGGGAAAAAAAGGGCTAAGCTGTGATCTGTGAGTCTATTGCCTCTACCTGTCTGCATTTTCTATTCTCTCTTGTTGTCTGAGCCATTTTCAAATGTCTTGAAGCACTGCTGAGGAATAAGAGACAGATAAAGACTTCTAGTAAGCTTAATCTAAAAAAAAAAAAATTCAGTGATTTCAAAACATTCATCCTGACAAAAAACTTATAACAGTAAACAACTAGACTCTGTATACACTGATTTGGCAGTAGTATGCCAATTTGCACTGATATTTATTGCATTACATCTTGCAAACTGTAGGTGCAAAATTTGGGTGCATGGTAGCCCTGATTGTGAGTAGGCAAATATAGTTCCATATAACAAACTGTTGTCTGAATGTATTCGTTGTTGCTGTTGTTGTTGTTGTTTATTACATGGTAGCTAGGCAGGTCAGAAACTCAAGCATTTACTTTACCTTTTAGGAACAACTTTGGATTTGCTATGGTCCCTGGAGGATTTTGAGTCTTCTAAACTAATCAAGGATTTGTTATACATAAATACTGCATTATGTCTGTAATAGATGAATTTTTCCCCCACTAATGATCCTCTGGTCAGTCTAAGAATCGAGGAATACTGTTGGATGAAAAATAGATATTGCAATACATTGCCTGAAGGGACTTATAACAGAGAACGAAATGATGAAGGACCTTTTCCATGCGTGTTCATAAAACTGTAAAATTTTGTGTTTGCATATTGTGATTGTGGAAGCTTATTTGTTTTTGAATATTATTTGGATTTGAATGAGTACTAAAAACATTTGTTCCATAACTTTGTTAACTGCGCAAAATTATACATTCTGTGGAATATGTATGGAAAACATGAAAATCTTAAATTAATGTAAAAAAAGCTCCACTGACACAGATGGAGTTGCAGGGGTTTATATCAACTGAGAATCTATCACAGCAATGAGATGGGGCTAATGGTTGTGAAGTGCACTTCTTTTTGTAAAATGTGGAAGACAAAAATGTGGTATTTTTAGAAGCAATATTGTAAGATAGAACTTATGCATGCATGATATTAATGACATAAGACATTAAGCTCTGAATGATTACTTTTCCTTGCTTGCATACCAATGCATTATTTTATATTTAACCAATATCTCAGATATCTCTTCTTTCATCTCCTCTATTTATGTAAGATGTTTTCTCCTTTTTGTTTTTCGCAGATTTTGTTTGTTTGCCTTGCTATTTTTAGGGTCTGAACATTTATTCTGGGAATAGGCTTTGTCTGTTAGAATGAGTCATGCCCACCCTCTTTCAACCATAAAGGCACACAAGCAGGACTGATATGTCCCTTATGTCTTCAGAGCAGGAAGACAGTCTCTGGGTAGCATGTAATTCATTTCATCTAATAGAGCTCTTATCACAGGTGTACAGTGAACAACAGCTACTTTTGCCTTGTTTATGGGTGGATTTGGTTTTGGTTTGCTTTCTTTTAAATCCCAGTGGAGATAACCTGTACTAGATTCACATTTCTTTTATGACTTCTGGAATAATGCAAAACTGTTGTGTTCCTTGCTGTTTAGTAAAATACATACTTACTTGTTCTTTAACAATTTTTCCCTGTTTCTCAGGCTGTGATGTTAATGTTCAGTACATGACCATACATTACTTTATAGACAGTGTGTTCTATATCTCCATTGAGAATTTCTCTCTCATGATTTTTGCAGTAACAGTGAAGTTTTTATTACTATTGTGCATTTGTTTTGTAGGCAAGAAATATTTCATTCAGTTGCATTTCTCTGTATTTCCCTTGAACTGAAACATAGTCAAGATTGCAATCAGTTATCATAACTGCATTACATCTTGCCCTTAGGATAATGATGCTTTTGCTTCCTTAACACATGCACACCCATGTGATGAAGATGTGTCACACATGCAAGGAAGTAACGACTCCTAGAGATCATATATTGGAACATATGGAATACGTTTTACAAGTGATCGTAGCTATCTTAATCAACAATTTTGATTTTTTTTTGGAAACATATTTATGGATAAAACTTCACACTAAAATTGGAGTTATTGACAACAATTAAAAAAATAGATTTCTCTGGAAAATTAAATAAGCATATGCATAAATCACTATTTTTTATTACAGTCCTGGCCACAATATGCAAGATAACCTTCTTGTTCCACTTTGAACTCCCACAGTTCACTCAATTTTTCTTCTTAAATTGGATTAGATTCTCTTGAGTGGAATAAATTACCTTGATTCCTTAAAATCTCTGTCAAAGAAAGAAGATCTCTGAAACAGAGCAGGAGCAACAATCCTCAGGATTATTTGTCCTTTGTTGTAAAACCTGCCAATTACTTTCCAGGGAGGAAGTGAAAATAAGAGGAGTGAAACAGAAAAACATGTCAGAAAAAATACATAAAGTTCTGTTTGTATTTCATGCTTTTAGCTTTATAAGACTAAAATTATAATTATTTTAAATTTGTGTAATTTGCAATCTTTTAGTTCTTTCACTTTGCACAGATCTTTGTGAGATATACTCATAAGGACATTATCCTCAGCTAACCATTGTGTGAGTCACAACAGCACCACATTGTATGTATGAAGATTGTAAACAATTACATGTTTGAACCTTCAGAGTCATGGACATCACTGAAATCACAGACATACAGGGAAACACACTTTGTGGATTTATAATCTCCAGATTTGTCCACTGATTCTAACTGAACTTGAGAATAAGTCTGCATGAATTGCATACAGAAGGATCAAGAGAGAGAGATGGAGAAGGGAAAGCAAATGTATAATGCATATGCAGCAGTTCAGTGCACAAAAGGGATCTGATGAATACTTTATAAGCCTAATTTATAAGTGTGCCCTGACTCCCTCAGTGTGCATTGTTTAAATCAAAAGTTTGTGCATCCTGTATGGCATTCTCAGATTGTACCAACACCTCAGAGTGCTTTGTCTCATTTCTAGCATTGGGATGTGTTTCCTGTACACATTTGAGAGAGTAAAATGAGCCCTGCTGCTATGATACACAAAGGGGATATTGCAATGAATTTCAAAAGTGTCTTGGCTCATTTACTTCAATTCTCCTAATTGCTTAAAAATCTAACAAATATGGGACATTTTGTCATCTTAGTTACAATGCTACTGCTACTCACTTGAGTAAGTTGCAGGTCTCACACACAGCCAATGAAGGCCAAGACAGTGATCTGGTCAATAAAAAGGACTGCATCGGTGGATGTATGATAATTTGGACTTCTGTTGCCTTCTCAAATCATTGTTCCTGCAAAGTAAAAAGAAGGATAAAGATTGCAGAATCACAGAATATGCTGAATTGGAAGGGACCCACAAGCATCATCGAGTCCAACCTTTAGCCCTGAACAGGACCATCCCCAGCAGGCATACCATGTGCCTGAGAGTAACATCCAAACTCTTGAACTCTGTCAGCCTTGCTGCTGTGATCCCTGGGGAGCCTGTTCCAGCACCCAACCACTCTGTGGGTGAAAAACCTTTTTCTAATATCCAACCTAACTTCAGGCCATTCCCTAGACTTCTGTCACTGGTCTCCACAGGGAAGGGATCAGTGCCTGCCTCTCCTCTTCCCCTCAGAAGGAAGTTATAGATTGCAATGATGAGTTTCTCTCTCTAAGAAGTGACAGGATGGACATCTGTCTTTATGGAAGGGTGATACTTCTTAAAGCTTAGCCTAAAAACATTTCTCTTAGGAACGGCATGTTCTAAACTCAGAGCAAGCCATACCTCCTCATCCAGAAAAAAAGCCTAAATAGTGCCTGGCAACTTACAGGTAGAAAGTCTTTCGCACACATGAGATTAAGTGACTGACCTACATTAATTTTCAGGTCAAAAAGGATTAGCTATGTACTGACAATTTTCCCATCTTCTCAAACTGATTAATTAACTACTGTCTTCACAAATGCATAAAATGGACCCAGTTAAGGATACAAAATATTATGGGCAAGTCTCTGGACCTGCACATTTGTCCAGTGCCTGACTTCAGCTCCAGACATGTGGTGAAAGAAAAAAGGACCATGAAAACTATAAAGTAGCACTAAAAGTAATTAGTTTGTATACAAAACTTGATAGACTCGATGCACATTGTGCGTCCCTTCTAACTCGGCATATTCTGTAATTCTGTGATTCTGTGAAAAGCACGTAACTCCATCTGTTTCTCTAACAAGACATTCTGCCAGCAAGAACTACCAACAAAAGGCATCCCTTTTGCTCATTGAAGAACGTATTTTCCCAGATCTTTTCCAACTGTAACATACTATTATAATGCCTTTCAGATTTTTCTTTTTTGCTTCTATTGAAAAACTTATTTTAGCTTTCCAGTCAAGCTACTTTTTAAAGTTTTCATGGCTTAGCTAACTTTTTGCTAATATAAATTGTAATTGTAAATTCTAAAAGGAAATTTTTATCCTAAGAAAACCTCAAACCGTGGTTTATCTTTTTTACATTATTAGAAGAGTTTCACAGAGGATTTTTTTTTCATCTTCCAGTGTCTGTATCTTCAATGAAGTTTGGCCATATAGTCCCTTTTTTTAAGGAAACACTGAAGAATTAAATGCTTTATGGTCATGACATTATAAACTCAGGCTCGTATATTTAAAATAAAATATATTTTATTGTGAATCCGCATCATTTCAGGGATATAATTCAGCAATAACACTGATCCTTTTTTCCCTTTGCTTTTAAAAAATGAACAGCATTAAGATAAACAAGAGTATGTTTATTTAGGAAATGGGATATCAGGAGCTAATATAATTACTTAAGTCACTGAAGCACTGCCTAACTAGTAGAGACAGATGAAGATTCAGGTAAATCAGATGTATCCTTAAGCAGCAAGGGTGAACCTAGAGTACTGTCATTAGAATGCTCTAAGAGTATAAGCAAAATAATGTCTGTAGGTAAAGAGAATAACAAACAAGAGGCAGATTTGCTGCCAAATAAACACTGTGATTATGAGTATTAAAAACCTCTAAAGAAAGATATTTGACAGTAGTCTGTGGCCATTTCTTGTATAGTACAGAAAATTAAATAAAGCCAGAGCAGTGCACAGATAAAGCTCCTACAGAGCAAGGGTCCTGGGTCCCCACACCTCTGCAGATTAATTTACAAGATTCCCAACACACAGATCCAGATCTCAGATCTCTCACCTTAGGGGCATACCAACAGTGAAGATCCAGTAGCTGTTTTGGATTTATGAATAGTCAAACTGCAAATTCAAGCACCTGAAAAACTAGATTTTAAAAGATCCACCTGAGATGGTTACACTTTATGTTTCTACTGGTGAGGCCAGCAAGAGCAGTTGCTATTTCATCAAAATGAGGAGAAAAATCCCTCAGCTGAATATTTTTGAGTCTGTAGCCCTTTGGAGGAGAATGACATTTTCTATGGAAATCTGTGCTACACTATTAGATTAAAATACATGAGGCAGGTACGTACTCAAGGACATAATATATTCATGATGGAATAAAAGAGAAATGTCACTGTAGCACAAAGAGGTTAGTAGAGGTTATTCTCTTAAAATCTTTCAGATCTGGGGGAGGTGGGGAGGGAGGCATCTTTTATATTGAAAGGTCATTTTGGTCTAGCAGTCTAGAGCTATTCAGTTAGACAATCTGTTTTGCCCTCTACATTTATTCCATTCTTCCAAGTCAATGTCTTTAGCATTCAAAACCAGCTGGAAGTAAATGTTTATATGGAATGTCAAATAATTGTTTTTTCCTTACTTAAAAAACCCCAAACACAATCATGCAAGAATAGATATATTATGAAAGCATGCATATATATAATGCATGCATATATACATAGAATCTCTTATGTTGGAAAAGACCCTTAAGATTGTTGAGTTAACCAACACTGCCAAGTCCACCACTAAATCAAGTATGTCTTTGAAATACCTCCAGGGATGGTGACTTCACTATTGCTGTAGGCAGCCTGTTCCCATGCTTGACAACCCTTTCACTGAGGAGTTTTTCCTAGCATACAATCTAGAGATCCCCTAGCGCAACTTAGAGCTGTTTCCTCTTGTCCTATTGCTTGTTACCTGAGAGTAGAGACTGACACCCACCTCAATATGACCTCCTTTCAGGTAGTTGTAGAGAGCTATAAGGTCTTCCCTGATCCTTCTTTTCTCCAGGCTAAACACCTCCAGCTTCCTCAGCTGCTCCTCATAAGACTTGTTCTCCAGACCCTTCCCAAACTCTGTTGCCCTTCTCTAGACACACTTCAGAGCCTCAACATCTTTCTTGTAGCAAGGGGCCCAAAACTGAACTCAGGATTTGAGATGCATCCTCACCAGTGCCCAGTACAGAGGATGATCACTGTCCTGGTCCTGCTGCCCACGCTATTCCTGACACAGCCCAGGATGCCACTGGCATTTTTCGCCATCTGGGCACACTGCTGGCTCATGTTCAGCTGGCTGTCAACCAGACAGCTTTCGAGACACTCTTCCCAAAGCCTGGAGCATTGCATGAGGTTGTCGTGACTCAAGGGCAGGACCTGGCACTCAACCTTGTTGAACTTCATAGAGTTGGTCTCAGTCCATTAAGGCAGCCTGTCCAGATCCCTCTACAGAGCCGTCTTACCCTCCAGCAGATCAACATCCTGCGCAGTCTGGTTGTCTGCAAACTGACTAAGGGTTCACTTGATCCCCTTGTCCAGGTCATTGATGAAGACATTAAATAGGACTGGCCCCAACACTGAGCCCTGGGCAACATCACTTGTGATCAGAAAGAAACTGTTTAATTCCATTTTCCACTCTCTGGGACTGGCCATCCCACCAGCTTTTTTACCCAGCAAAGAGTACGCCCATCCAAGCTATGGGCTGCCAGCTTCTCCAGCAGAATGATGTGGGAAACAGCCTGAAACACTTTGGTAAAGTTTAGGTAGACAACATCCACAGCCTTTTCCTCATGCACTGGTATGGCCTCACCTTGAATATTGTATACAGTTTTAGGCACCACAATATAAGAAAGATATTAAGCTGTTAGAGAGTGTCCAAAGGAGGGCACCAAAGATGAGGAAACGCCTTGAGGGGAGGCTGTATGAGGAGTGGCTGAGGTCACTTAGTCCGTTCAGTCTGGAGAAGAGGAGACTGAGAGGAGACCTCATTGCAATCTACAACTTCCTTGTGAGGGGAAGAGGAGGGGCAGACACTGATCTCTTCTCTGTGATGAACAGTGATAGGACTGCAGGAAATGGCCTGAAGTTGTGTCAGGGGAGGTTTGGGTTGGACATTAGAAAAAGGTTTTTCAGCCTGAGGGTGGTTGGACACTGGAACTCCAGGGAAGTGGTCACAGCAGCAAGGCTAACAGAGTTCAAGAAGAGTTTGGGTGATACTCTCAGGCGCATGATGTGACTCTTGGGGATGGTCCTACACAGCACCAGGAGTTAATGATGCTTGCGGTTGCCTTCCAACTTGGCATGTTCTGAGATCTACTAAGCAGGTCACCCTGCCATAGAAAAGCTCAGGCTGGCCAAGCAGGACTTACATATCATGAATCCATGCTGACTGGGCCTGATCCCCCAGTTGTCCTGTAGATGTCATGTGATGGCACTCAAGATCTCCTCCATGAGCTTTCTGGGCACCAAGGTCAGGCTGACAGTCCTTTAGCTCCTGGGATCCTCTTTCTGACCCCTTTTGTAGGTTGGTGTCACATTTGCTAACCTACAGTAAACCGAGACCTCCCACATCAACCAGGATTCACGCTCAGTAATGGAAAGTGGCTCACTGGGCACTTACAACAGCTTTCTCAGTACCCCTTGGTGGATTCTATCCAGCACCATAAACTTGTATGTTCTAAGTGGTGTAACAGATTGATGACCCTTTCCTCTTGGACTATGGGAGCTTCATTCTGGTGCCCATCTGTCTTCCAGCTCAGGGGGCTGGGTACCAGGAGAACAATTTGTCTTAGTGTTAAAGATTGAGGCAAAGATGGCAATAATTACCTCAGCCTTTTCCTCATCCTTTGTCACTATGTTTCCCCCTGCATCTAATAAAAGATGGAGATTCTACTTAGCCCTCTTTTTTTTCTGATGTCTTTATAGGAACATTTTTTATCGTCTTTTATGCCAGTAGTCAAAAAAATTCTAGTTGGGCTTTTCCCTTTCTAATTTTCTCCTTGCATAACCTCACAATATCCCTGTAGTACGTCCAAGTTGTCTGCTTCTCCTTTCAAAGGTCATAATTCCTCTTTTCTATCCCCTGACTACATACATTGTATTTCTTATGTTGAATTATGATTAAAAAACCTGTTATACTAACCTGATTAATTTGAATAAAATACTGTGAATCTGATAATGTGAGAAACAGGAGTCTACATTCACCAAACTTTAAAATAACATGGATAAGCTAGACAAAAGATTTTCCTCTTCTCATCAACTACAGGATGACCATCTAATGTATTTTTTAATTATATCTACTGCAGTAGAAATAAAGAAGTGGTTTGGGAGATTTTTGCTTTTAAGCAAAATAAGAAAATTACCCTTGTAGTCCTTGCCTTCCCTCCCCCTGGTCATGCTTTTCAGTTTTTGTTAGTATCCTGTTAAAAGCAACAGCAAAAGAATTAATATTTTCATTGTGCTTTTATGCCAGCGCTAGCATGAGATCACTGTGGAGGTGACCCTTTCATTTACATTGTTATTTCTGTCGCTTAACTGAAAAAATGATGGTTTGTTTTCCTCTAGGGAGGCAAAGTTTATGGTTATATTGTCACCACTGTTTGCAGCATTCTTGCAAGCAGGGGTGTTTCTGAAACTCCTATTTATACAAAGAAATCCCCCCAAACCCCAAACTGAAAAGTCACTGTTGAGGCCTTTCCTGAGATAGCATGTTTTACATATTATACCTTTCTACATTAGGAGAGTTAAAGCTGAGTCAAATTTGGAAAAGCGAGGTTGTATTTTATAAGGAAAATTTCACAATACAGTCATGTATCTCTAAAGTCCATAAAGAATTATGGTTGTCCCAATAGCTATCTTATACTTTCTAAAACTTGCTGAATAGCTTTTGAGATTTATACGTGTGGTACTAAAAATGCATGAAAGGTTATGTCTATCTGGTTTTGTTATTAAAAAAATCTTCACTTAACAGACCTGGACATAATGTAAAAGGATGTTTCAACTCAATGTTTCAGTGGTATGAAATATTGGAAACATTTTTCAGAAAGGATGTAACAGCTCCTAAAGACCATTTTCGCAAAGCATAAGGCAATACAAAATTATTATGATCTTCAGACCTGACCTACTTCTTGACAGACAATGAAATATTTCTCTGAATTAGGTCTTGCAAGAATTAAGCATAAATTAAAACAAAAACAACAAGAAAAACCTCCTGAAACAAACAAGAAAAAAAAAAAAACCAAACCCAAAGAACCCCAACCTAAAATGAAACAAAAAAACTTTCTAGTTTTCATTTCAACATTTTGAGAAATAATGAATTCGCTACATCTATTGACAAGTTGTTTAAGCACTACCATTCCTTTCCAAATATGCCTACTTTCTCATTTTATCTAGGTTCAAATTTAAGACTTCTAGATTACAAAAATCGTGCTAAACTGAAGAGCTTCTCAAAATTTTCTTTAGCACAGTGGTGGCACCAGAACCAAACCTGGAGGCTGCTCTTTGCTTCTGCTTGACATCCTTCTGGACAGGTGTACAAGACTAGACCTCATGCAAGGCAGGGGTTCACAAGGCGGCCCCTCAAGCATTGGGTGCCCTTCTGGACATTGTGGGAACTAACAAGGCAAGTGCCTTCCGGTCTGGGGACCAAGGACAGGACACCGCTGCTGGAAATGGGGAAGATCATAGCATCATAGAATATGCTGAATTGAAAGGGACCCACAAGGATCATCGAACTCCAACTCCTGGCTCATGTGCCTGAGAGTATCATCCAGAGCTTCTTGAATTCTGTCAGCCTTGGTGCTGTGACCACTTCCCTGGGGAGCCTGTTCCAGTGCCCAAACACTCTCTGGGTGAAGAACATTTTCCTAACATCCAACCCAAATCTCCCCTTCACAACTTCAGGCCATTCCCTTGTGTTCTGTCACTGGTCACCGGGGAGAAGTGCTCAGTGCCTGCGCCTCTGCTTCCCTTCGTGAGGAAGCTGTAGACTGCTGTGATGGTGATCTTCCTAGTTCTGGCTCAAAAATAAACTTGTTGCTGTGTCCCAGAATGAGGACATTGCTCAGATGTGACTTAAAACTCTTGTGGGCAACCTGCCTGTCTAAATCCAGCTGCTGGAGGGATCTACAATGCACACATGTATTTATATATTCTCAGTAGCCAACCTCCACCCTGCTTGGGTAGAGAGGGATACAGTGAGTCCCTTGGCACCGCCTGTGTTTATGTGAGTGCTCTGTGTGCCTACTTGTGTTACCTGTGCAGCTGGCAATGTACTGAACAATGTCTGTGGTGTATATGTGTGCTCTGCGGGCATGCTCAGCCTCACTGCTGGTTGGATGTGGGGACATGAAGCTGCAGCTGCCTCCCCTCTGCAAGACTTGGCAACTCCTAACTGATATGTCTACTTTGGCACCAGAGACTCATTTCCTCAGGTTCCATCCTGTGTGATCCCAAGTGTTTTCAGAGTGTTCACTCACCAGGAAAGAGCTCTTCATCCCGGGGGAATGGACTGCATTAAACACTGCTGAGAGTCACAGTCAGTAAGTAACCTGTGAAGATTTTTCTTGACCAGTATCCAGTCATGCTTCCACCTGTTTGTTCTCTCTTCTGTAATTTGTGCATAATTTAAAGTCCGTATCAGAAGTTATTTTTCCACCCAAGACCTTCATAACCTCATTAAACAGATCAGAGCCAAAAACTGATTCCTGTGAATCAACTTCCATAGTCACTTAACAATGAGTCCTGCCTATAACAACACTGAGCTATTATTTAGATAATTTTAATCGATTTTATGCACCAAAAGTGGATTTTTTTTATTATTTCACAGTATTTGTCAAGATACTCTGTCATATTGAGTCAGAATGGAAATCCAAGAATATGACAGCAACAGTATATTTGCAATTCAAATTTGTATATGTCTAAAAAGACCTCAAGTTACTTTAACAAGATCTGTTTTCCAGAAATCTGTCTTGATTTGCATTAATTAAATTACTCTCTTTCAATTCTTTATAAACTGAGTCCTATATTAGGTATTACCTTTTTATCTAAGACTGATTTTATTATTACAAGCTTATAACTAAATAGGTTATTCTATTTAGTCTTTTTTAAATATTGGCACAACAATAATTTCTGTTCCAGATGTTCCTGAATGTCCTCTATGTTTCAATACTTTTGAAGATCAACCTTGACAGTGTAGAGAACTCCTCTGACACTTCCATTATAATTCTTTGAGGCAAATTACATAGGCATGCTGATGGTACATCCAAGTGAGAGGGAGAGAGTCTAACACCCTTCAGAGTAACTTTTGTAATGGAAATTTTTTTTATCATCAACTATGAAGAGACTACATTATCTGGATGTTTCCCAAAAGAGAACAGAAATACTGAAGGAAACCACTTACTTTGGCCGATGATAATAATTTGAATTAAATATTTTTTTATTTTATTCCATGTTCAAACACAGAGAAGCAATGCCCCAAACAGAAAATTAACCACATATTTTCTTTGCCTCTTTGCTTCCCTGGAAGTTTTGGGGCCATGACTTCAGACCATGTGTTGAAACAGCTTTGCCATGATGGGCATGGATGAGAGAAATCCCAGAAGGCCTCCTGATGCTCCAGTGAAATTAGCCCACAGCCAACACATAGCAAGGAAAGACAAAGAAACATTAATTTCACTAAGCAGCTGAAGGGCTGTAATTACATCCAGCTCACTTTACTATTTCTTTATTTTTCCATCATGACTGGTCACATTTACACTGGAACAAAAATGAAAAAGAAGATGAATTAACAATCCAAACAAAATCCACTTGGTGGATGTCTTAACCCTGCTCCGTCCACCCTAGACCTGATATATGCGTTGTTTCTATCCACTGTGTGGAAAGACAGCTCAAAAACGGTGCTACCAGTTACTGGGCTTTACATAGAAAAAGTGATTAATTTTTTTTTCGCAGTGTGTAATGCTTTTTTATTATTCTGAGATGCTAACTTCTAATTGTGTTGATCAGAGGAAGTATACATAGTAATCCTGGGTGATTAAGTTCCATATTTGAAGGTATAAAAGAGAAAGGCATGAAGAAAAAAGGGATAAAAGCTGTCTCTTCTCTTTGTAGATAAAACGGGCAGTTAGGGATTTATGTGTATTCTAGATTTAGGATCTTTTTTTTTGTTTGTTTGCTATTACAGGTTTTACTTTATTTTTTATTAGTTTTTAACCTTAATCAAAAGTTTGTATTTGTAAAATTTACAGCTATAACTAAAAAATGAAATGGGCAAAATACATCATGTGGGTAAATCTGACATCCTCCTTTTGATGGTCTTTAAGCAGTCCAGTAATAGCTGCAATATTCCTGACAGTAGTTTTACAAAAAAAACTCCTCTAAACTCTTTACTTAAAATACTATATAATAATATGAAAGCAAATTTTCTATTAAAAATTGAAATGTATCACTAATATTTTCCCAATATTTCAAATGTCTGTTTGTATTATGGCTTAAAAGTTTTTAACTTCTATGATGCAGAATTATATTTTTTGTTTGTGTTTTATGATTAATTCCATCTGCAAAGCTCACGTCTGCTGATTGTTTATACATGTAATCAGCTGTGCAATCAGACAACTAAAGGAGTTGAATCACTCAACTAGTTTACACGCATTTCCAAAAAAAGCCCTGCAAGTGTGAGACAGGGAAGCATTGTGCTATCATTAGTGAACTGTAATCAAAGACTTTGTGCTATGCTTTGGACTTTAGAAAGGGGTAAGACTTTTGTAATGGCAATGATTCTTACTCTAAGTATTTTGTATACACAGATAGTTCTGCTTTTCTGGTACAAGGAGTTCTGGCACTGAAGGTGGCTACTACCAACAAAGGGGATTCAGCGAGATCTGAACTGTAATCTGGCCACTCTGCAGCAATCACATGATCACTGATCATATGCACATTTTGCTCCTAGTTGTTGATACCTGCTTTTTTCTTGGGATAACATGATTAATGACAGTGACTTTATCACACAGAAGTTCTTCTAGCATACAACAGTCTAGTTACTTGCTTTGACTGCACAAGGAAATTACGGCCCATGAAATGGGTTGGCTTTGCATTTCAGCAGTCCTAGTGTATTAGTTTTAATCTTCAACATAAAAAGTGATTTTTCTTCAGATCAATAGGGATAACTGTGTCATCATGGTGGTCTGTAAACTGAGGAATCTGAGGATAAGATTCACCGCAAAACATAGCCTAGGTGGTGTTTCCCCATAAAACCTTTGATGAGGTGATAAATTTTACCTTTTGGCAAATAAACCTCAGATTGTTTTTCATTTAATTAGAAGAATGCACATTGTCCATCTTCACATTTGAAATGGCTTGTGCTTTCCCTGGTAATCTTTTAGGTGAGAGACTGTTATCAAAGTTTCTGTCTAATTCATAAGCGAAAACAACCATGGTTATTTGGAATTCTTGGAGTCTTTAGTTTTGAATGGATTGTCTGAAATTTTACTGGGCATTTCTTTGGACAACCTTACAAAGCAATGAGTTACTGAGAAAAACTGATAAGAACAAGAAATTTTTACTATTTCTACTTTTTACTTTCTCTATTTTTCTACTTTTATTTTTCACTTTTTAATAATTGAGGTAAAAACCTCAACTATTAAAAAATAATAATAATTTGGCAAGAACATTTGAAATTTGTTTTGATTACCACGGCAGGTGACACATTCATTCAGATGAATAGCCATACATTTGAAAAGACTATTTAATTCTTTTTATGTAAACCTAACAGAACTGAAAAATACCGTACTGAGAATGACGCCTCAGATATGAAAACCAGCAGGGAAGATGGCATTTAATCACTAGTATTAGAGTCATATATGTCCTTCAGAGATGATTTCATATGAACCATAGTGTTCTATCATGTCAAATGTATTTATCTACTGTTAGGAATTTAAATATACTTTACTCCTTGCATTTAACTTTTAGCACATGTTAAACCCAAACGTTAATATGTGGCAGGGGGAGGGGAAGAAGAATGTAATAGGAGAGAGAGGGAGATGGGTTAAAAGAAAATTGCCTGTGTATACTTGTGTGATATATAGCCCATTTAACAGAGGATTTTATGAGCTGCAATTACCTGTACCTCTCCAGAGAGATATTTTTCTTTCATTGTAGCCATCACCGTCAAACAAGAAATGCGCGTGGCACACTTTTAGTCTTATCACTACCACTAAACCAGGTAGGAAAATGCTATCATGATTTGCCATAAATTTTTATAGTCTGCAGTATTTTAAAAAATATTCTATAGACTTGTATGAAAAATTCTACAGTACAGATTAATTTCCATCAATCAACTGCTGATGAAGTTTGCCTAGCCTCATGGCACAAAGTGGACTGGAAATTTAGCTACAGAATAGATTCAGTGCAAAGAAGTATTGGAATACTCCCAACAAAACCCAACCCTCCTGGAGTCAGAGGTTTTACTAGTCTCTAATGGTCATTTGTCCCTATTTAGGTCTTAGAAACCGCATGTCTGAGAAAATACATTTTACTGGCATGTATCTGAAGTGACTATTTTGTCCAGCAGTTACATAATGTTTATAAAAAAAACAACAAACAAAAAAACCACATCAAAAATCAACCAGACAACAGCAACAAAAACTCCCCCCAAAAAACAAAGCCTCACAAACCCACTAAACCAAACAAACCAACTAATACTCTTGGGAAAAAGACATCTTAACAGCAACCAACTAAGCCAATACTGTGGCAGTAACTTTAGATGGCTTAAGGAAAGGAAACGCGTAAGCAGAAAGATTTGTAAATTATTGTACTCAGAACACAGGGTATTGTATAAAAATAACAGCCAGACTAGAAAAATTAGCTATGAGAGCTTCCAATGGATGGTCTCAGTCAGCTTTGTGAGAACACATCTCAGATACTCAGTATGTAATCACTCATAGATATATTCTCCTAAATGTACAATTTTTGGTGTGGTCATTATATCAATTAAAATCAGATACAATAGAAGTCTTCAGATTATCTACAGAATAGTTAGATTGTGTACTGATACTACCACAGAAGATTAGATGTAGAGGTAGCTGTGAATCTCAGACCACAAGTGAGGTAAATGTTAATGCAGTCAGCTTGCTCTGAAAAAAAGGCTGTGTCATGCTAGGTCCTGTTATTTGCTAAATATCAGACTATGCAATCTATACCTGTTCAGTATCAGTGGAAAAGGAAATGCAAAACTCTCCATGGGATGCTTATACCAAGTGTTTAGTCCTTTAAGCATCAACCTTTAAAACAGAATTTATTGTGATACTTCAGGTTTCAGGGAAGGTTGGCAATATAAGTAAATGCCATTGAGAAATATCCAGTATTTTTAAAGCCCATGAAGCCTCAGCTTGGAAGGAGATGATCTAAACAGATCTTATAATCAGAAATGTGCTCCATGTCCAAAATGATAATTGGGTAGGGTGGCACTATAATAATTCGTCCCTTCCTTCCTTCCTTCCTTCCTTCCTTCNCCTGCCTTCCTTCCTGCCTTCCTTTTCTGCCTTCCTTCCTTCCTGCCTTCCTTCCTTCCTTTTCTGCCTACCTCCCTTCCTTTTCTGCCTACCTCCCTTCCTTATTTGACTGTTCACTTCCCTTCAGGAAAATTTCACACAGGTGTGAACTTCACTAAGGATACAGCACTCTCTGCTGAGTTTATAAGGAGTAATAATTTCATATCAGATATAGAGTCAGCTTTAAGAAGAGCATAGATGACAGCTGCACCAGCTTCTTTCATGTAGACATCAAAAGGTCCTTCGTACCAGAGGAGGTTTACAAGATGTTCCTGATACTTGAGTCTTCACTAGAAAATCAGAGCTGAAAGGATCTATGCCCTATAGACAATTTCACAAACCAAGTTCCTTCAACCATACCCACAACAAAAATAACAATAATTTGATAAGATAACCATGGAATGTGTTTAGGACACTCCAGACAAATAAATTAATTTCCAAACACTTATTTCAGTTACATATGTGCTCCATAAGACTGATAAAATTATTACTAACAAGTTACATAACATAGGCTAAGGAAATATGACAGGATGAAATTACGTGATTAATAAATCTCCTTAGAGTAAGATTTGCTTTGGAGGGGGGGGGTGTGGGGGGGTGGGAACCCTTGTTTTCCTGTCTCATATTACACTGAAAATCAGTTACCTAATATGTTTGGTCTGAAGAAAGTGAATGCCATGGGTTTTGTAATGTTTCAGATGTAGCCATCAATAAGAATGATGTTGAGGGCTATAATGGATCAGGTTACAATGCTAAAGTCATAGGTCTCCTGGAAATCTATTTTGACTTAATCAGCTTTCCAGTTTTGCAGGTAAAATATAGCACTTCTGGATCATATCCAAGAATGAGGACACAGTAATAAAATGATTCAATAAATTTTGCATAGTCTTCACAATTCTTAAATCAAGATGCTATTTTAGCAAAAGTTAACACTTAGTTTCCCCTCATCTTATGTACTCTGTTCCTCCCCTTTTTTGGTATCATAATGAAAACTGTGCTGTCCCTACTTAAAAGTAGCTTATGATATCCATGCCTCTGCGGATATTTTGCAGCAGGTAAATAAATGAAATATGTGACAAAACTACTGTTTGCTGAAATTACATTCTGCTACATCAAAAAGACATTTCACAAGGTACAACACTATTGAATGTCTTTCAGCATTTTCTGAAAAGGAAAAACATTCCCCGAGATAGCACTTACTTCTTTTTCTTCAGCACAACTACCATGGTCCAGTGCTTGACCACGTTTCAGCTGATTAACTTGAGCATGAGAAGCTGCAGCTGGAATAACCACTGAGAACAGCAGTTTCACTGGTACATCAGAGAGACACCTCTCTGCGTTCCTGGCAAAGTATACAGAGAATTTTCTGCAAGTTAAGCCAAACTACATATTTTTGTTTATGTCTAATGTTTTTGCACAATAAAGACAACTGTGAGAGCAGAGATAAAATTTGTGTATTTCTGCATTTGTTAAGCCATACCATTTGCTTTGGTTAACTGCTAGAAGAAATCCTCTCCTTTTCTTGGTTTTTGGTTTTGGTNTGTTTTTTGTGGTTTTTTTGGAGAATCAGAGAAGGCTCATTTTGATTCATCTATGTGTCTTCTTCTTGCCCCTACATGTTTCTACCCTACCTTTGGCAACAGTCATTAGGAATAAAAGTATTTTTTAGAATTATATTATTTACATTCTTCCCCAAACAAGCTGCATCATCTCTGTAGGAAGAGCTGATGGCAAGTGTGTTTTTCTATCAGCTGTAAACCTGTGTGATCCCCTGTTAAACACTTCATTTTCACAGAAAGTAGTGGAGTTATCTGGACAAAGAACCTCTTAAAGTTCCTATTTATTTTATCACATTTGAGTGTAAGTTAGCAGCTTTACCTGCAGCCATACAGTGGATTGGATAATGTTACTATTAGACACATTGACCACACCCTAGGTATAGGTAGTAATAATCAATTAAATTACTAGCAAGACATCCAGATGGATTTATAGGACCTTAATTAACCTTGGTTCTCCAAATTCCAAAGTTCTCTAAATGTAGAATAGTTGCTGGCTATATAGCCTTATTGCTCTTTGTGAAATGAGTAGTCGGTAAGACCACCATAATGCACTTTCTTAAAGTAACCGTATGATGGACAGTCAAAAATCCATTTCCAATATCCCCCTCTATGGGCAAATTGCTCTAGTTGCTGTTGGAGTTGAACCCTATCTCTAGAGATCTCAGTGTCTTATAACACAGTGTCTTTGAATATATTTTTGAGTTGGGTTTTGCTTCTGTTTATGCAAAAGAATTTTCCCTCCATAACTACTGCCTTTACATTTTTGCTCTTCCTTCATTTCATTGGATTGCTTGGTCTTAGATGGTTTATAGCAGGGGTTGCTTCCTTGTGCCCAGGTCCTTTCTTCTATCATTCTGGTTTTCCCCATTAAATAATGACTTCTCTGCTGTTTTTTTGAAACAAAGGAACCTTGGATATAGACAATGATCCTGTTAATGTTTCACTCCATGTTCCAGTTTCATATTACAGATATTCTTGGGAAAGAGTGACAAAGAGAGGGGTGAGAGCTGAAATAGTTTCTCTCTGTTGAGGCTTGTTTTAATCATAAGAGTGAGTCAATCCCTAACATTTTGAGTATGATGGCTTAGTGCCCATAAATCGAAGGGCTGAAGAGCAGAAGAGACCAGCAGCCTTTCTCACAGTACCCTCTGCCCTCTAATAGAATTGTTACACTGAGCTACCAGGCTGTGGACACAGCCTCTGGCACATTCAGTGAGCCCTGATGTCAGGGGTAGCTTCTTTGGCTTTTGGAAGTTCTGGAAGAGGCTTTAGCTTGAATTCTTATCCTTCTTTTGTTCTTCACTTTAACAAGGTGATTAAACCCACAACTTAGAAGTGTCAGCCAAAGGGAAGGTTAAGATAAAGTGTTGATGACAGTCATGTATCCCTTGGGACAGAGAAATGTTCAGAGAGAGCTCCTTTCCCTCTCTACTCCACTATTTCAATTTATTTCCATTAATTTGTAAAAAAAACAGTTCTACCTTCTCAATGTCAAAACACAGTAAGTTCTCTGAAGATATAAAGTGATTAAATTAGAAGCAAATGCATGGAAACTAACTGGGAAAAAAAAAGAGGTTGCTATATTTTTATTTTCTGGCATTATTTTAGTATTAAAAAATTAGAAACAAATAAATTTTTCATATGGTTCGTGGAATTGTGGAATTTAGTGCCTAGCTAGGGGTTTTGCTGTCTAAATTTATCTAGACTAATAAAAAGAAAAAGGCAGATTTCTGTATGGATAACCAGTACCTAGAGGTAGAAAGAAAGCAGTACATTTCGAGTGTCATTCTCTAATTGTTAAAGATACACATGAATTTTAATGCAGCAGAAAATAATTTCATTTTTTTATTACTATGATTTTTCTTGCAATCTTTTTTTTCTACTTTGGCCTCTGCCTTTTGAAATATGTGCAACATGAGCTTGATTCTGGGCTGAGGTTTCTTTGGTTTAAGTACAGCATTCTTTAGAAAGACATCTAATCAAAGGAGGAATGAATACCTCAGCTTTTTCTGATCTTTATTTGTAGAAGGCAAAGGCAAATGCCAATCTTTACATAAGTCAGGCTACATTTTGAAATTAATCCTCTTCCAAGGCAATGAATTTTCACCTGAAAATATTCAAGGAAACCTCCATTTATGTGTATCATAGCAAACCTGGAAATTTTACCACGATTAATCCATTGAAGTTCCAGTAAAATGTAAATCCTAATTCACTTGCAAGGTAGAAAGGAGCTTAAGCTCCAGTACAATATTTCATGTATCACCAACCTTAATTTTTTTTTTTTTTTTTTAGATTTAGTTTCATGGCTGAATTTAGACTCATCTTGCTGCACTTATCCTATTTTCCAATGGTAAAAACTTGGTCATGAATTTCTGCCTTTTATGTCTGAAGCCCATGTTCTATATTAAGCCAAATAAAATTAAATGTATCCTTCAAATTAGGCTGGTGGTGATTCTTTGCTTAATAAAAATGAATTAAGCATGTGTTAAGTATTTATTGGGATTGAAATCTGCTTGCTGAGTTAGAGGATAGACTTTTTGGATTAGTTTTTAACAGTCCTCTTCATACAAACACAGATGGAGCATTCAAATGTCCTGATTGCTCACATGTTCTCGTGATCTGTAGCCAGGATCTGGTGCAATTTTTTTTCAGTTCAGTCAGAACAGGACTTCATCTGGAAAGCAGCAGATGGAAGGAAGGGAGGGAATCCAAGTTTTTAATCCTTTTTTTTTTCTTTTTTTCTGAACAGATGTTGTTGAGATGATTGAGCTACAGAGCCACAAATCCAACCAAAAAGTGTGTAAAGCAATATATACAAACATATGCTGATATTTGGTATATGGTTAATCAGGCAGGCTACAGTCACCCACTACTGACTTCAATATCCACATCTCATATGATGGAGATGGCAGGACTTTTAAGGTTATTGTAGAAGAAGAATTTAATTTTGTGTGCTGTTTTGATTTCTCATTCAGTCAAGAGAAAAGCTAACCACAACACTGAAAATTACTTTAATAACTATTGAATGGTTCAGTGCAGGACTAGGAAGCTGGTGAACAACCACTGAAAAGTACATGGAAGGGAATTTTACTCAAAGGACGGGAAGGTTATAGCATATGGCTCAGGGTCAGAGATTTCAGTCTGGGGCCTTAATCACACTCACAACAGTCAGGTGAGAAACTAAATG
>VWZG01001788.1:121159-175728 GCA_013396735.1 Grallaria varia
TGAGAAACTAAATGAATGGATAAATAATCAGATGGGACAGGATTTGATGTTAAGGAGCAATATTTTTCTGACTATTAATTTTCAGTAAAAGATAAGCCTATTAAATTTGAATTGCAGAATATGCTGAACTCACCATGGTGGTCATGATGAAGTAATTCTGATTTTGTCAGTGATATATTTAAAAAAGAAAATTCAAGACTTTGATGACAATTCCTTCGAAGTAAAGTATAAATGAGACATGCCTCATTTTTATTTTTTTGTAAAGCTGTCCAGTTAAATTAAATGTATGCAAAATTTTGAAAAAGTTACTAATTATGGCTTATTAGAGCTTGTTCTACCTTGACCTTCCCTGCTGGAATTCAGTAATTATGAATGAAGGGGATCCCAACAGGCACCTGTTTTACACTTGAAAGCTCAGAATTATTGCTCTACAGTAACTCTTTGTGTTATGTAACGAAATTTAAAGGAGGAGTTATACAGCAATATTTCTGTTATCTTGTCTGGGAAGACATAACTTTCACCAAAATGAAAGGAAAGCACAGAAAATAAGAAGGAAATAAAAGGAACAAGATACAAAGCATTTTGGTTAAACTCTAAGATCATACAACCTTGTATAGCTCCTAGCCGGCTAACACCATGTCAGAAAGGATAATGACAGAATTAGAGAATAGTGGGAGGTTTTAAGGCAACTCTGGAAGTCATCTCATTCAATCTCCAAGAAGAAAACATAATAAAAACCACAGAAACTACAACAAAATACCTGCAAAGAAGGGAAGGGGGGAAAGACAACACAATACAAGAGGAATAGATGGGCAAGTGCAGGATGAGGAAATGGATAAATGTGTTGATAGCAGTAACTGTATCAAAAACAATGTAATGGGATAAAAGCCAATCCAGAACAGACTTCTGGCTAAGATCTAAACAGAAAGTCATTCAAGTGCAAACAGAACCAGAAGCTTCCAATGCAATTACAATAAAATGTCTAAAAACATTCACAGTATTCCCAGAAAGCGTTAAGATGTGCAGAGAACAAGACTGGATTCACTTCACAGGAAGACGATGCTTTAATTTAGCATTTCTCAGGAGGAAAACCATAAAGATTCCAGACAATTTTCCAAAGGTACTGTGTAGAAGACTTGGTGTTAATAGGATTTTTGTGCTCTAGTTTTGAGCATGAGAGTGAAACATGAAAAACAATCATAAAACCAAAATAAAATTTCATTTTACTTTTAATCAATCTCCAGTCATGTGCATGTTCATAGGCATTAATCATATGCTGGTAAACCAAACAGTTCTGGTTTGAAATCTTCCATGGAGTTCAGCACCAGTGTTGCCTCCTTTCTAAGATCTGGATTTAAATTTTCATCTGGAATCATAACCACTTGCATTCCTGCTGCCACAGCTCCTTTGACTCCAAGTGGTGAATCTTCAAACACAAGACACTGTGAAACAAGGAGGTCAGGGGAAAAAAAATAAAGAATAACATTACTATGAGATTCAAATATTTTTTTTTAAAAAGAATTATTCCCAATGAAAGTTAGTAGCAAAACTAAATTCATTATTGACTTAAGACACTCCTAATTAGAACAAGGGCAAATCTCTGCATGGTAATTGTCCTTAATTTAAATTAAAAAAAATCAACAGAAATACTTAAATCCCAGAAATAGGTTATCCAGATGTTTCCAAGTGCTTTATTTTATAAAGACGAGTTTAATCACAAGCTTAAAGTAAAGTTCAGCAAGTGCTTAAACACCTTTATAAGAAGGCAATTTAACTTTTTCAAACCAACTTTACAACCTGCAAAATGGCAAAAGCAGTGCTTTCACTTAGAGGGATGGCATTTCCTACATACACATGGTGGGGAAGACCACTACCTAGATCAGTACTGAGACTTTGGATGAGTGGGTAGTCAGACAGAAATCAGTTATCAGAAGAGTGCTGTCAAAGTCATGCTCTGTTTGCTTAATTCTTCCAGAGCAATGATAAGAAAGAAAATCAGCAATTATATTGCAAGGTTATATTTAAAGAAGAGACAGTTTAGTCAGGTAGAAGTTCCATGCCTTACAATAGTCACAATCATTCAAGACTGCAGTTTGAAAGCTGTTGTTAAGAATAATAATACATTACTTATGTGGATTTTGAAATTTAACATCTGAATATTGAATAATAAATATATAAGATAAATATACAAAAAATTATATGTTCTGGAACTTTATATATTAAAAGATAATGCCTCTGGAGTTCATTCCGGAGTATATATAATGAAGCACCTCCTCCTGCCATTACATAGTGTTCAGTTGGAATTTTTGGTCGTTGACAATCCAAGGCAACTTTTGGCACCCAAGAATCCAAAAAATTCTGACCTATACTGACACATGGTTTCTAACACTTCTGTAATTCATACAGCATTCATTAGCAATATTAGTAGCACTGCTACTACTACTAATGCTAAAATCACTGCCACAAGTAATTTCAGTAATTGAAAATGGGTGTTGGGATGGTTAGGTCGATTTTCCCCACATTTACCAATCATAAGGCATTGCAACTCTGACTTATCACAAAGGAGAGGAGACTGAGGGGAGACCTCATTGCAATCTGCAGCTTCCTCGTGAGGGGAAGTGCAGGCACTGATCTCTTTTCTGTGGTGACCAGTGACAGGACCTGAGGGAACGGCCTGAAGTTGTGTCAGGGGAGGTTTAAGTTGGTTATTAGAAAAAGGTTCTTCACCCAGAGGGTAGTTGGGCACTGGAACAGGCTCCTCAGGACTTGGGCACAGCATCAAGCCTGCCAGACTAAGAAGCATTTGGACAATGCTCTCAGGGACATGGTATGATTCCTGGGGTTGTCCTGTGCAGGGCCAGGAGTCGGACTTCAATGTTCCTTATGGGTCCCTTCCAACTCACAATACTCTATGATTCTATTAACACACAAGAGCACAGTGCATCTTTTTGGTTCTCCAACATACAACTATTTCACTGCAGAAAATAGGGGATGCACATTTGTCTGTTCTGTCTTTGCTCTAAGAGAAACAAGTTGCAACTTGCAAAAACTTCATTATGTTCAAAGAAAACATTTTTGCCAGATGTATTAAACGTCTGCCCTATACACACCCATCTATCAGAGACTGTGGAGGAGGAAAAAGGAAGGAACCCTTTCATTTCTTTCCTTTTCAAAATATTGATTCTTGCCTTTCAACACATCAACAATGACTTGGAGTCTGTAAAGAGCAAAGTAAGAGGTGATTTCTACCTTGCCTGTAATAAAGTAAAAGTTAATTAATGATTTTTAGTGAGCCAAAGGAATCACACCAATCTCTTTTGTGTTCATTTCCTTCATACACTTGCTGCATTCCAATCTGAACAATGTAGTATTTTCAAATGTTGATCAGTATCACTCTTACTAACTACAAATACGTAACCAGCTGATCCTGGAAAGCTTGGTACAATTGCTTTTAGAACAGGAGCATGGTTCTGCCTATAGGTTTTGTTCTTAACAATATCTCAGTTCATGACCTTAAGCACTCTGAGGATAGTAAATGAAACTCTGATAGGCTTTGCTCTTTGAAGAGCAAGTTTAAATGTTGCACAGAAGAGCATTATCAAGGCCATTCTGAAACCTTTTCTGATCTAACCCATACAAAGGAATGTACTTTACTGCTCTGCCTTGAAAGACTTAATTGACTTCCATGATGTCACTAAGCTTACTGTAGGAGAGAAACAGATGATTATGGAAGGCAATAGGCATAATGAAAAGCTTAACTAATTCTCTGGAACTAGAAGCAATTAAAACTCTTAATTACCAAGAAGCCAGGCAAACAACTCATAATTACAGTGGCTTGAATATTACAGGAAATAAGTGTATTAGGTCTTCCTCCAGTCTTTCTTGCTACTGACACTTAATGCCAATAGCACAGCAACATTTTTAATGGATAACAAAAGGTTTACAGAGGTTCACACACAAAATGGATTTATTAATACATAGAGATGTTATGAACTCTTCACCGTCCTGGCCCACCCACACACTAAATTTAGAGATATGAAAGTAGCCAAGTTCTTTCCCATTTTGCATAAATATTGCAACATCAGCATCACTCCAACTGAGAGACAGATGAGATTTATACAGACTTCAGCTGAGATTCTGGCTGCTTCCCTGCATTATTTCTAAAGCTTGTGTCACTGATCAATATTACTGCTATAAGATCTCTCAAAAGGTCATACTAATATCGGACAGTTCTCACTTTGAAATGAACTAAATGCTTAAAAAAGTAAAGTAGTAAAGTATATTAATTTATATTTCATTCTATGAATCTAGAAAAATTAATCACTTAACCAAAGGAAGAAATAGTAAGATCACTGCAGCATCTCATTACCTCACCTTCCTACATGGAATTTAAGAATATAAGAAAAGAGTTTTAGTTAGGGTCTTGGTATGTACAGCAGGTCTTCTCCAATCTATATACTGCAAGTGTCTGGATGGAATATCTATGTTACTAACAGGGATATCCATAAGTTTTATTGCTATTAGTGATAGCCAAGAAGCCGAGAAGGATAGAAGATTAAAATCAGTTTTGAAATTAAGCTTTTGGAAAACCATATATGCATAGGGAGTGCTTATCAAACAAATATCCTTGACCACATATGACAGCACTATATCATCTCTAAAATGGAGTGAAGGACGAGACTAAAGATGCTGTAATTTATACACACAGAACTTGTCTGCAAATAAAACGCTACCATCTATTGTTCTATAAAGAAAGAATGAAAAGAAATTTTTTATCATCTGTCATCAAATGACACAGAAACATTTGGTATCATAATATGACATATAATGTTTGGGGTTTCTTATGGATTGCATATTACAAATACTCTGTAACTGCTTTATTTATCATTTATCTTTTTCTCCTTCATGATCAAATCAACAGGTCAAAAGTGTGACGGGCTATTTGTAAAATTTGCACTCTAAAAACATTTGGTAACCTTATACAATGATTTATGTATGCATACACAATGCAGTCTTCTATAAGCATTTAAGGACTAATTCAAATTCCATAATGCCACTAAAAAAAGCCCCAAAACAGGCTGCAAGAAGAAATTCACCAAGTACAGCCAATCACATGGATTTCAGAATGACCTTGTTAATTTCTATGAACCAGAAGGTGCTCAGGCCTTTCTACAGAAAATTTGTTGACTTTTCACTGCCAGAAGTATTTTGCTTTTCTCGTGAAAGAAGTAGCCCATAGTCCGTGGTCAAAATTCAAAACTAAGTAGTATCTTAAGAAATAAATTATCAGTGTGAAAGATGCTACTACTGCAATCATGGTTTGTGTTTTGTTCAACAGATTTTATCTTTTTTCCTTGCTCAATTTTTTTCAGATTTTCAAAATAATTCCATTACTGACCAACTGTGTTAGTAGTGTGAATGAACCAGAAATTTTCAAGAATCATAATATAATTCAGAATACAACACAGACTCATCTATATCCCATACAAAATGTTGAGATGCTGAAAAGATGCTGTTTGTCATTTATGGGAGGTGGTGGAAATTCACAAAAAGAGAGAGGAAACATGACCTATTTACCACAAGAGTTAGAAAAACATTATTGAATAAATCCACTTTAAGCAGCTGCAATATTTGCAATTTTGGTCTCCTACTGTGTTAATTCTCTGATGAATTAACAAAAAACAATAATGAAATAACTTGATTAATGTTTCTCTCCTAATCTTTGGACTTACACTCCTTGCAGAAATATTTGGGAAAAGTGTGAATAATGAATATAATAATGAATTACACATCATTCCATTTTAAGGACATGTGCCAATTTGACTAGCCAGGGATAACAGAATCATATTAAATATGCTGCTAAGAAAGTCACGCAACTTACAGCTCTATGACTTGGTTCCATTAAGGAAAATGAGGAGTAAGCCAAGATGCTTCTAAATGCTAGAACAAATGAACAAACAACCTAGAAACTTAAAATCCAATGAATTAAGCACCAGAGTATCCAGAATACTAACTACCAGCCACCATTCTTTATGAGTCAGTGATTTATATTAAGAACTGTTTGGAATTATATGCACATATGCTTTTTAATTAAGATTTTTATTAACTATCTATGAGGAGTATGTTGCAGACCAATAGAAGAATCAAACTATTTACCATAAAACTTATAAGACAAACATCAATTATCATAATTTAAAAAAAAGGAAAAAACAAGGAAGTTTGTTACTTCTGCACATAATTAGATCATTCTGCATTTCTAGCTCTTGCATAAATGTCACTTTACATTTCAGCCCACACCAGTAGCTCCTCTCTCACAAGCCAGTTCACAGAACATTATCTCAAGGAAGGCCAGAAGGAGTAAAATGGTTTCAATGGGAAAGGAGGAGGAGAAATTTCAAATTTCTTGCTTATTTTCAAGATCCGACCAAGTGAAAGAAAGTGCTTCTGTGAGTGACAGTCGGCCCCAGACACAGCGGCTCTGTGAGGCAGGGAGAAGGTCACATTTACATGCGGGGTTACTCTGATCATTCCGGATGGCTGGAGCACTCTTTTCACAGAGCACTGTGTGTTTAGAGGACAGCACACTGGGAACTTTGTATGGCAACTTGTGTTACAGGCCTCAAGAAATTCCCAGGCGTTTCCGAAACAGTGTCCAATTATCCCAGCAGCAGAAATCTAACTCAATCAACTGCAGCTTGGATTAGCCATAGAAGGGTATTGTTCTTTTACGGAGAACACAAGGCAAATACTCAAGATGTTCTCTACTGAGGCTACTCATACTGCATAACATGCTGGGGGTTTATGCCACTTACCTCTAAAAGTGGCCTAAAAAGGAATTCTGTGCAATGAAATAGTTCATTTGTGCTGCCTTCCCTTCCACACAGAAGAACTTTACCAAAATCACTGACTTCCTTGCCATGTAATACACAACACATTCAAGCAATGCACCTTGCACGCAGAGCTCAGAACTGTAGGACGATATACACTGAGAGGGATCTCTAGAGGCCATTTGGAAACACCCCTATCCAATGCAGGTCCAGCCAAAGCAGGCTGCTCAGATCCTTGACCAAGTGAGCTTTGAGTGTCTTGAAGTATGCAGATTCTACATACTTCCTGGACAACCTGTTCCCATATTTCTCTATCCCTATGATGAAAATGGTTTTCCGAGAATCTAGCAGGAGTTTCTTGTGCTCTGGCTTGTGCCCGTTGCTTACTGCATGATCACTCTGCACCTTGAAGAGGCTGGCCCCATCTCATGAACAAATACATCAGAGCTACAAACCAGGTACATCCAAAGCAAGAACTGTTTCGATGTGCCCAAATTCTAAGTCTCAAATTGAAACTGGAAGTAAGCACTGTAAGCATTTCCTGAATAAAAGCAATGAACTTTTTTGCCTCAGGGAATATCTGCCAACCCACAGGTGCAGTGGAGCAGGCAGGTATCCTGCCTGTTTGTTTTGTGTGACTGGACACTACCACTCGCCTATAGCTGACTCAGCAGGTGCTACAGAAGACATCTGATTCTCACAGAACAATCTAATTTTTTTCAATCTATTTCGGCAATAGTTTGTTTTGCCTCTATAATGTCTCCTTGACCAGTGTTATTTTCCCACATGGAAAGCTCAGCCTGCATACTGAAATTTACCTTAATCTGATCAAAACATCATTTTATTGTCGTATAATCTTTGACAGAAGTGTTAATAACAACCCACATATGCTTCAAACATAAAGTAATTTCCTAATTTCTTCAGTAAAGAAAGAAGGAGTAAGAAGAGATAATCACCTTTAAACAAGTTTTCATTGGGAATGCAAAAACATCACAGAAAAGGTCTCTTTTTTTTTCTATTCAGTACAAGCTTCTCATTGAACTGTATGTAGCTGTGTTGCTCTTTAACTCTTCATGACCAGCAAGAAAAGAGGCTTTCTTTCAAAATTCAAAGCTGAAAGTTATCACATAGAATATTTAAGATAAGTAACATAAAACTCCAAGCATGAAGTCAGAAACTAGAACCTTGAAGTAAAACAAACAAAATACTAACAAAATTCTAACAGTAATTTTCTACATTTTTCAACTACAGAAAATAAATACTTGTATTCAAAATGGCAATTCTCTCTTCTCACTACAGATTTTTCTAAGAGGAAAGTGGACAACAATGTACAAAAGTAAGCTGGAAAAAATATTACCTCCTAAAGTTAAGAGGAATACAAATCTTCCTGTTAGGCAGTATTTGAATTATGGGGGTTCTTCCCTACAAACTACAGTCCGTCATCCTGAAAGCTGACTGTATGTGTAAAACCACAAAATGTCTGTCCACTGTTTTGCAGAACCTTCTCTTTCAACACAAGCATACCTGTGGGCATGCAGTTATCATTATGAATGTCACCATTCCATAATTTACTTTTGCAACAGCAATCTAAAAATATCACATCTGAAATAAGATGCCTCATTACATCGATAGTCAGATCTATTTAAGTAACTGCCCTCATGATTTCAAAAGATGATTTCTCAGCCTCTTATTTGGCAAAGCTACTTTGACTGTGCAAGCAAACAGAGCTCAGTACTCAAAACTTGTTAAGTAATTTTCTCTAGCTGAGAAAGTATTTCTGTGTGCTAAACACACTATTTCTAAAGAACGTGAAATCTACCACCAAAAGTAAAAGAACTAATAATTAAAACCATATTTCTACATATACTACATATAATACACTCCTTTTGAA
The DNA here is from genome assembly GCA_013396735.1 of Grallaria varia. Classification (NCBI taxonomy): domain Eukaryota; kingdom Metazoa; phylum Chordata; class Aves; order Passeriformes; family Formicariidae; genus Grallaria; species Grallaria varia. The sequence goes on from VWZG01001788.1 coordinate 129,878, forward strand.
CTATTTATTATGAGAATTAATTAATTCAAGGGACAACATTCTTCTAATCCTGAATGAGGGATTAAGTTTAAGTACATAGCAAGTTCTACTAGATAATACAATTACTATTGGTTAAAAAAAAGAGTATTAAGAATAAGAGAAAAGTTTAAAAAATGGTGATACTTTATACTTTTTTAAGAGTTCAGTAGAGAAGTCATCTTTTTCACATTAATCTCTAGCTTGTTTATATCAGCTTTCTTTGTTTATTTTAGGAAAGTGATAATTACATTGGCATTGCAAGATATGAAAACTGCAACATGGAAAGGCAGTGTATATCAAGAATTTTTATGAGAATCAAGCATTAACACAGACTGTTCCTCTAAAAAAATTCTTTCTACTGTAAACTCCAAGCCCAAATATTTCTATAATTAGGGAAATTATTACATTCTTGAAATTAATTCACCTGTAGAAAGTTACCTAAGGGTTAACCTCCTGTTGCAATATATTTCAACATGCTTCTGTCACAATTCCCCTAATGCTATCATTTAGCTATTTAAAATAATGTGTAGAAACACTTTTTTAAATGTATTGATGACCCAGAGTTATCAAGGTATGCTTATTTTTCTACTAGATAACAGAATGCTAAAAGTCACTTCAACAAAGGCTCTCAGCTCTTACTTTTTACTCAGGCATGCTTAGAGGAAGAGTAGCAGGTCATGAAAGAAATATGGACCATTAGATATAAATTAATGCTCTAGAGTAAAAAAAGAACAAAAATGAAAAAAATATGCTTATTTAACTCTGCATATGTATGCAAGTGGATAAATACACAGTGTATATATGATCTTTAAACAGACGGTGTCTCTGTGGCTTAAGGCTTATTCAGTTTAAGATATATATGAGATTAGTAAGTAACATAGGCATAACACTGACTTAACATTAACATTACTTTGGAAACAGCAGCCGTAGTGTCAGCAACTACTTACCATGCTTGTAATGCAACTTCTGCCATAAGTAAATTCTTCTGGGTATCAGTTCTTCAAAGAAACAAGTTTATCAGTATCTAGGTTCCATCATCTATTCTTAATATAATTTTTATTTTAAAAAAAATGCTCCTATTCTGTATATTTCAATCAGAAATAATGTTCAGATGTTGACAGGGTATAAAGCTGACAGACGGCAGACTAATTTAAAAAGAAAAGTACCACTATTTGCCCATAAAAAGACCTCTCATGGGCAAAGTCCTCAAAACACTGCATCAGGCCGTATGCTTAAGTGAAAACTACTTGTTCACCCAACACAATGAATCTACTGCTCTGAAGTATCCTGCATTTGCTGACCTTCAACAGTTTGAGTGAGTCTTTGGAAAAGGGATGAGGGTTGATTTCCCATCTGAACTCCATGGGTCCATTTCTCTGAGACTGTTGGAATTGTTACTCTAAAGCTTGCTGCTGCATTATTGTGCTATGTAATGGATTACAGATAAGGATTCATAACATACATACACACATAAAAAATATGCAAATGTTACACAAATATTGTATGGACTCACAGAATCACATGATCCCAGGATGACTGAGGCTGGAATCCACCTCTGGAGGTCACCTGGCCCAAAACCCTGCTCAGGTATGAACATTTACAGCTCAGGACAAGATACAGATAATGTTTGAGTATCTCCAAGGACCGAGGCTCCACCACCTCTCTGGACAACCTGCAAGAGTGCTCAGTCACCCTCATGGTAAAAAGGTATTTCCTGATGCTCAGAGGGAACCTCTGTCTTTCAGTTTGTGTCCATAGCCTCTGGTTCTGTCACTGGGCACCACTGAAAAGTGCCTGGCTCTGTTCTCTTTCCATCCTCCCTTCAGGAATTTACACACATTAATGTTTCCCTGAGCCTTCTCTTCTCCAGGATAAACAGTCCTAGCTTGCCTTGCCTTTCCACATATGGGAGATGCTGCAGTTTCTTAATTATCTCAGTGTCCCTTTGCTGGACTCTCTCCAGTAGCTCAATGTTTCTTGCTCTAGGGAACACAGAACTGGACACAGTGTTTTGCAGGTATGGCCTCACCACTGCTGAGTAGAGGGGCAGGATCAGCTGCCTCAATCTGCTGCCAACACTCTCCTCATCAGCCACCTTTGCTGCACCAGCACATTGCTGGCTCATGGTCAACTTGGTGTCCACCAGCCACTGTAATTGCCTTTTTTTCTGAGCAAAGGAAATAAATTTGCTTTTCTTTCCTGTTCAAAAGTGTGCAGCCACACTCATTGGTACATAACAGATGGCACTGTAATGGAACTTCCAAATTTAAAGGTCTGAATGACAAATATGCAAAAAACACACAAAACATATTGCTAAGTGACCATTAGAAAACCTATGATGAGAATATAAAGCACTCCATTAGGAAGTGTCTCAGTCACCCCAATACTGATATATATGCATTTCTTCACAGTCAAGCAAAAGACAAATTGCCTTCACTACAAATGCTTGCAGTCAAATTACAGAGAAGCACCTGAATGAGAGTTAATGTGCTTATAACACACACTTATTTGGAGAAAAAAACTAAGTTGCCTCCGCCTAAGCACAGTCTACTTATTTTCTTCCATTCAAAAACAGATTATATATTAGGAAGACTACCATGGCATACTGCAAAGAGTGATTTTACATTGCTCTAAGCATCACAACACATGACCTGAAAGAAACCACCTCTAACACTGTAACACAATCAGTCAAGAAATAGATGCCAAGGTATTGCCAAGAATCTGGATAAATTGACAAGCAGCTGAGTGCTACAAGCAGCATTTTGCTGATAACTTGGAAGCTTCAGCGACCAGACAGTGTATAAGGACACCCTAGGGAAACCAAACTGCAGCAGGTGTGTCAAGGTGACAAAGTATCACTGCCACACTATCCACTGAATGGTATGTTCTGGCTGCCAGGTAAAATATGCTGTGACTACAAAAAATAAAGGAGGACAGGCTGTCAGATGAAGAATCAAAAGAGAATTTCTAACCCTGTGATTTAATGCACAGGAAATATCTCAGGTGATTTTTTTTTCCTTTTTTTTTTCTTTTTTTTTAGAAGCTGTAGTACCTTCTTTTATACTCAAGTTTTTGCTAATTGATTCCAACTGCTTACAGTGAGATACAGGCAGAATTCATTATTAAATAGAGAAAACCTATAAATCAAAAAGCAAATATGTCTAAAGGTTGATGATCGAAAATCCCATTCACACATAAAGATTATCTTGGGCATTTATGTTCTGGGTCTGCAGATCTGTGGCTAAAAGTAACTGTTTCATAGTCTTCAAAAATTTGTAAATTCTAGTCTAAGCAAGAACAGCGTGAGAAAAGACACTAAAACTTCTATTTTCTCTATTGACCTTACATCTGCAGAAAAAACATTGTAATAGTTTTAAAGCCATAGAGAACAGTCTCCTCACTGACAATGAAAGTAGCAATTTGACAGGTAGTTCTATGGAATACCAGTGGTTAAAAACAGGTACAATTACTCTGTCGAGAACTACCCTTACTATAACCTCAACTAGATCAAGTTTTAACTTGGTTACCAAAAGAAACAGGAGGAAATTCTTACAAAATCAAGTGAGCACTGTAATATTGAGCTTGTTCAGACTGATAAACCATCTTGCATCTCCATGAAGAGCAAAGATGGTGCTCATAACACTCAAAATTCTTTTCTGAATCAGATGTTCTTGTGCTTGGCAGTGCTGCATGCTGCCAGCCAACATTCTCTAGTCCATATCAAACAACTTCCCTATCAACTAAAAAAGTTTTTCTCCCTGCTTTGGGTGCCTTCGTAACTCCCCCTCTCAAAGAAAGGAACACAGCTTAGGTAGGCAGATCTTCATTAGTAAGAAACTTTCCTTCCAAATATTCTGTGGTTACGAAACAGAGTATTACTACCAAGTCCAGAGAGCATGTATGGAACATAAGAAGTTAAAAATTGCCAACTTTCTACAGAGATGTTTTCATATCTAGAAACACATACATATAAGCATACACACATTACTTTACATGATAAAACTACACACAGGAAGGAGCACAGCAGGAGCAGGTAGGTGAGGCTAAAACATGCTGGCCAGATCCACTGCAGCAGTCATCATCCTACTAAAAGCTCATCCCAGTGCTGCCTGATGGGGCAGGAGGGGCCCCTGCAGCCCTGTAAGGGCAGTGGAGGTCCTGGACCAGCTCCTCCTGGTGCCATAAGGCCAGATCCGCAGAGACATGACAGTAGGAGAGGCTCCATGGGTCAGGGCAGCCTGTGGGAATGTGGAACAGAAGGGGCTGGTGGGGTGTGAGTGGGGGCCATCTGTTTCTGTGTCTGGCCATTCCCACACCAGTCTGCACAGCCTGTCCTGTCTCCTCTAATTAAACTCCATTTCTGATGGTTTTCCTGGGCAGGGGCTTTCTACTGTGCATGCACATGTGCATGGAGGTCTCAGTGTCAGTCCTGCTTTGGAACCAGGGGTCCCATGTGCCCACAGTGCAGCACCTGCAGTGAGGGTGGGTGTGCCAGCGAGGGTGTGAGGGCTAGCAAAGAGCATGCTGGACTAGCTGGCACATAGGTGAAGCGTCTCAGAAGCCAGGCATGTCCCTATGGGCAAGAGCACAGTTGGTGCCAGCTCTTGGAACAGGGGAGGCACAGGGTAGTCTTGGCCAGCTGCTGTACAGACCATGGCTTCTGGGGCTGTCCATGAGACCTGACTGTGTGTGCACAAGAGCCACTCTGTGGCATGCAATGAGAGGGAAGCTCAATGATTCAGGATTGCTGGCTGGGCTGTGTCTAAGCCATCTACTTGCATGGGTGTGGAAAGGAGAAGGAGAGGGAAGTGGGAAGGATCTGCACCGAGGACTAGAGTGGGGCTGTGACCTTGGGGCCTTGTGACTCCAGGTGCCAACAACCAGGGAGACTGGGATCCAGAGCCAACTGAGTACCTAAATCCAGCACCTGGAAGGATCTTCATTGCAGAATGAATATAGGGTAGATTTGTCTTGCACACCTGTGCATGAAAGGGACATAAGAGATGAATCCACAAGATCAACATAGGCGAAGGTTTGAAAACATAGAATCAAGTTCTCTAAAATTCATAAGCTTATTGACACTTACAAAAGGCAACAGAAGATTTGGCATTTCATTGTCTGCATCAGGATCATGTGCATTTGTTGAAGTACCACAGCATTTTTAACATTTGCCAGTTGAGGTGATTTTGGTTTAAGATTTCCACACCAAAAATAAAAAACAGGGGAAGAAAAACCACCCAAAAAAAGCCAAAGCAACAAACTGTGGAAGACACATGGATGAAGGCTTTGCAAATACAATGAGAGCCATGGTCAACTGAAATAGGATGAACCCTTCGCTGTATTTCTAAAGAAATCTAAAAAGGTGGTTGGTTTGTTTTGTTTTGTCAGGAAACACAAGGTTTTAATATCTTTAGTCATTCAGACTTTCGACTGAGATTTATTAACCTGTCAAACTAAAGCAATTTTACAACATATACAACTGCAGTTCATTTCAGAACACTTATTGCTCTGTAAACAGAAAATCCAGATTCTCCTTAAACAATCTGCCCCTTTCCTTCCTCTTGAAGCAAGAAGGAAGAGAAATTCTAAGTGAAAAGGGAAGAAGTATTTATGAACTTATTTATACAAATATACAAAAAGCATAAAGTTAGAAATTAAACCAGACTTTTACAGTGACTACCTCAACTGAAAAATAAATACTCGATGCATGTAACTTACATCAAAATCAAACAGGGGCACAGAAATGAAAAACAGTTTTAATTAAAGGTGGTCACAGTACTGAAAGAGAATAGCCTCTGCAGAGGAGATGATGTAGAACACCCCCCACCTTTGGGCAATATGGATAAGAGGAGAAGGTGAAACAGAACAGGAACACAGCTCCATGTTAACTTTGTATATTTTGTGCTACACAACTCCGCTCAAATGGCTCTGGGAGACACTTAGGAAGAGGGGGTTTATTAGGAGATTGAAATAGAAGGAGCATGATACTTACATGGAACATCTACACCTTATCTGGTCATCCAGTCTCTTTATGGAGAGAAACATGTGATGCTAGGGAATGGGTTACTGATGTTTGGGGATAGTCTCTCATCTAGGAGCCTAAGAGAGGGGCGGCAGCCACAGCTCTGTGCTCCCTGTCCAAACAGTAGCAAGACTGAGCACATAATCCCCCAGCAGGCACACACACAGACACATACATAAATATACATATCTATCTGTATCTATATATACACAGCTAGCCACACAGATCAACACTGCTATACACAGCACTCCCATAGACCCATGGGGCTGTTCAGCTGCCTCTTCACTAGTGCTCACACACTTGCCCTCACCCACTCCAGCAATTGGCACTGCAGATGCATGGGCTGGGCCTCTGTGTGACTTGCAGTCCCACTCTGGGGGCTGGCACTTGATTTCACCCAGTGGCATGCACCCAGACCCTTGCTCGCTCCAGCCATGGGCCCCACAGACACATGGGCCCCTGCCCGGGGTCTGACTCCAGTTGCTGGCCACACACAGACTCACAGAACAGATATCCTTCAGCCAGTAAAAGAGCTAGAAGTAGAATTTGCTAATATAGGACACACTGCACTGGGAAGGACCTGGGCATGGCCAGACAAGTGTCTTACACGTACAATGTTTTTTATCCTCTTACCACTCTATTTCCCTGTAATAAATTTGGATCAAATCCCAAATCCTCTTTCTCTGCATCCCATTCTGTGTGCCATGCCCTTGACAGCATCTCCCCTCTGTCCAAAAGGGGATCCAACACTGATTCACCTTGATGGGACTCATGGTTGGATTATTCGCTTTGATGGTTCTCCTGTGACAGCACTGGGAGGACCCGAACAGGCTGTCCTCCCTCTGAGTCCTTAATCTGGTCTCCTATCTGCCTTTGGGACTCTGTGCTGCCCTGGTCTTATAGAGTTGGGCCTCTGATGGGATGATAGCTTCTGTGGTAGGTGTGGGAGCACTTGGGCAGGGAGTGATTTGGGATCCCCCACCTGCTGTCAACTCTCTCGTCTCTTTTGTGGGTCTGCAGACAAGCTCTTAACACACAACCCAACATCTTCATCCTATAGAGGATCTTCCTTAGGATCTATCCAATTCTATGCAAGTTAATGCATCATATGCTGCTTGATTCCTAACATGCAAGACCAGGAATCCAAGTAGTTTCTTTCACAGGTCTTTATAACTAGGGCCTGACATGCCATACACTATGCTAAATATAGAATCAATAGAAGGAAAAGTGATGCTCAAATCAGACATCCTATTTTTTCTTTTATCTTGATGCTGCTATTATTCCAATGTTCAGTCTGATCCTAAAGCAATACACCACAGCATGTCACAAGCATTATTTTGCCTTGTAACTCTCGAGTAACTGAAATCCTTTTATTAAAATACACCATTCTGTGAGAGATTTCTTCAGCCTTGGACTGACATTGAGCCTGAAGCTCTTACTAGTAATCACTTTACACAAAGCCAGAACACATACTCAATTCAGACAGAGAAGCTAAGGACTCAATTCACAGATTTTTAAAAATGGTGTGAAAGCTGATGAGACTGAACTGTTCCTGCAAAGAATAAGATACATTTTAAAATTTCTGACAGAAACTACACTGAAAGCCCTTTCTGAATAATTGACTAACAGAATTTTTTATTCACCCTTCATTAACACTGTATCATTAAAACAAAATCAGAGAAACAAGAAAGTTATTCCACTAAATATTAATCACCTTAAAAAAAAATAAGGCTCTCATTTACTAACATCACAGCTGTAAAGAGGAGCTGTAAATAGGAAGATATCAGTAAAACATCTTCCACCAGCCTACTTGAAGTCAACAATCATCTTTCAAGTATACTTGCTCTTCAATTGATTGCTAAGATGATAAGAAGAAAAAAATCAAGTGACAGGAGAAAGGGACAGTAATAATTTGTCCAAATGCTTTAGAATTACAAGTTAATGCAATACTAGAAGATGAAATTCTGATATCAGTCTTTCTAACGAAAACCTCTTTACTCTGAGGGACATGCCAAAGAGCACATTTGGAGCTGACTCTTCTTTCCACAATCTTCATGAGATTTTAAATTTAGACATGTGGCATCCTAAAGGTTCAAAGACTTTTTGCTATAATGTTAGCCCTGTCACATCATCTACCAATCCTCTTGAGACAGAATGTTTAGCCTCAAAAAAGTAAATGCTTTTACTATTTCAGTATATAGATCATTAACTTATTTACTGTTTCCTCAGTTTTCACCTATACTCCCTAAAAAATGCTTGAGAAAGGCATAAGGAAAAATGGGCTACTGCACACTATTAACTCTTTATTATTTATAATAAAGCTATATAGATTACTTAATGCAGTCACAAATTCAAGTTTTCATTTTCACCTTCAAGGCCCTATATTATCTTACCCACAATTACTGCATGTCTTGCTTTTATTTCCTTCTACTCCCTAGACATCTTCTATCCTTCCACTTAATTGCATTCTTTATCTCTTTCTCCCACTTTCAGCTGTACGTCTTATATCATGCTGACCTCTGTGCCTTGTACAATCTCCATGCCTACATTCTTCATCCTTCTTCAGCAGTATCTTTAAAAATACACTCTTTCAGGAATCATTGGTACATGCTCTTCTTCCTCCTCTTCTTATTGCTGAGCTATTAACTGAAATTTGTCTTGCTCAAATAGCTTTTGCTCCTTGCTGGACCAGGGCAGCAGGGAACACAGCTGAAAGCTAATGCAGAGCTGGCTGATTTACTTCTTAATTCTATCAGGAAGGACCTCTGTTAACTGACTCTGAGGAAAATCAAGGGATAATACTTGCTTGTCATCTAAAATAGGAACTTGGAATCTTGTTAACTAAAAAAGCCACAATGTTCATTAAATAATTACCAATCAGTGTGTATGTAGTGATTACTTTCTACAAGCTATGTCTGTACTTCCTACAGTCTTGGATATTTATATATATATATATGTTTCATAGTCCTCCAACAGTTGTCCAGAGCATGCTCCATGCCTATGATCCAGCATACATCAATATGATGCTTTTTATCCCCTCACGGTTTACTGTGCGCTTAAATATAATATGATGACCACACTAAGCAGCAAAGGCACAAAAACATCAGGGAACTTAGGAGCATTCCCAGGTCTAGCAATGGTTACAGTATAGTAGTCATAGCATTATTCCTGACTTCTAGAACACCTGGCTGCAGGAATGCCACCTTTCCAAATTTCAAACACCTACTTTACACAATATGGAAGTTATGGAAGTTATTCTGTGACCACTGTACTAGTTATTACTATACTTACAAAATATTATTATCTTCTGATGAACATCTTAAAGTAACTTCAAACATTTTTTTGCTGAAATTTAAGAAAAAAAATCTCAAAGACAATTTTGGCCTGTAAAGGTAAAAACTCACAACGGAAATCAGTCTTCAAATCATGTATCATAGCTAATCTTAAAACTGCAAATGCATTCTACCTAAGTTACTTGATCATTCCTCCGTAAAATGAAAGGTTCTGTTCTAATTCTCTTGGGATAACTCCATTATTAAAAGTGAAAAGCAGTAGGGTAAGTTACATACCATTATGCTTTTTGCCCATGGCACTTTTTTGAATCAGTAGTATTTTGAGTCTGTAATAGTTTTGAAGTTCAGGACAATAGGCTGCAACCTCTAATGTCTCCACTCTGAGCTACGGGATGCAACAATATGTTCTGGAGACAGCAACTGAATAGATCACTGTGACCAGGTTTCTATTCAAGAGAAAGAGGACAGTTTTCTAATGGAGGAAAACATATTCTGTAACAGAAGATAATTTCAGTAATGGATGAAATCTCATCTACTAGTCTTTGTTAGTCAGCAAGACCTTGAGGCCTTGAAGCAACTAAACTATGAAGTGAAGGAGTTACCAATAACAAAACCATTTCCATTACTATGCCAGTATTTTAGAAAATAGTTGCAGATCCATTTTAAAATAATTCTGGTTCTATTCACGGAAGTATTGACTAGTAATCCTCATCCCTATACTTGGTAAAATCTGCTGATGACACAAAGTTATGTAAGTCCTCTGGGATAGCACCTCTAACAACCACGGAGTGACAAGGCAGTCTACTGGGCAGTCAAGTGTCAAATGAAATAAAATGGTCAAATGTGGGCAGTACACATTAGCTAGAGAAAAATAAATGGCATCTACATTTTCTAACATTTGCTTTAAGTACTGGACATCACTGCAGACAGCTCAGCGAAAACTCAGAGCTTGGGTGATTTTTTTTATATTCACAGACATATATGAAGTAGTCTCCTCTGGAATGTTCTATGTACTATACACCACAGACATTATTTAATGTTAATATGTTTTTGATAGGAAGATTCTGCAGAAATGCAGTCAGAATGTTTATGAGGAGAAAAAAAACAAAAACAAAACCAGCCATACCATGACACACTCCATTTTAGTTTTATTTATGGAGCAAAAAATTAAAAAGGGATGCGACAAACAGTACTTAAAACACTGAGTGGCAGATGCTACACACCAGATCAGTTATTATTGGGTCAGAAGCACATCGTCTGTGTGTGTGTGTGTGTGTCTGTGTCTGTGTTGGGAGAGGGGACCAGCCCTCCAGTACAGTGTCCACATGGTCAGCCAGGATGGTCTCTGACGTTTGGCCACATGGCATGAAGGCCACATGGGACACCTGTCAGTCAACATGGTCTGCCTTGTAACCTGTCCACACCACACCCCTGGGACTCTGGTTGGCTGTAATATCCTCGCTGTGACCAAGGGGACAGTGAGCAGTCAGTGAACAAAAGTCCTGTCTGGAGGGAGTGGCCACAGTGACCACAGCAGATAAGGAGGCATCAACTTGTGACCTTCTGAGTGTTAACTATGTTTTTTCTCTCCTTATTCTTTTTTCTCTTAATCTCTCTTCCTTTATTCTTTTCTTCCTCTCGTGGGTAACATAAATAAACACTTATGTCCTGTAAGGTGCGGGCACCTCACTTAAGTTGCATGAAGTTTGTGTTTGCTGAGCATAACAAAAGTTCCTTACTACAGCAATGCTTGTTAGTCTTGGTAATCTGTTGCAATGCTTTTGTGAAGTTGCATGGTTTTTTTCTTGTAAAACCTTTTTTACCAAAATGCCTGTATTCTCACCAAATTAAAAGAAATCTCTTTGAGAAAAATGTGTGGTTATTATCCAGACAAAAACTCAAGGTCCCACAGAAGCAAAAGGCTTTACAAGGGTTCATGTGGGCAAAATCTCTTGAAGCCTCAAATTAAAATGTACACCTGATGAAAGTTGAGCCTTCTGGACTAGGTTGTAACAGTAGACCAATTACCTCTTATGTTTCTCACTCATAAAATATAAAAAGCTGACATTGAAACATATGCAAAAATTTACAGACTTCATTGTCTCAGGCACACCAGTATCAAGAAAACCCATAAATACTGTGAAAGGGTTACTATAGCCTTTTTTGGTTTGTTTTTTGTTAACAATAGAGCCCTCAACTATTTGATATGGGAGCAACTGAATTTAAGTGGATAAATTAACCCCCTCTAGCTAAAAGGTGATTATTAAGCCTCTGGTATTAACTGTCATCAGAAACGGTACCAAATAAGATGGAAACTGAATCTGAGCATAAACAAGCAATTCCTATATTCAGTATCATTTAGACAAAAATGCAAAGGTGTGTTTTTTGGTTTTTTTTATGGAATATGAGGGCAGCATTTCTATCCTGTTTGGAATTTCATTCTACTTTATATCAGAATCACTTCAGAATCATTGGAGCTTAACTTGAACCATTTCCTTCCTGGCTTTGAATCACACTATTATTCTAGGATAAAAAGATGCTGGAATGGAAATGTTAGGCATCCTTTTGTAGCAGATAAGTCTTCATGTCTTCAGCTCTTGTACATACTACAAGGTCTTTTATCTTTCTAACACCTATCACAATAATAATAAAAAAAATCTCCAACATTGCTTTATGAAGTACACTTTGTAATCATCTTGTAAGTCCATTTATTTTGTGATACAGCAATCAGCCTGAGCAAAATGCTTTGCCTTGTTTAGATTATAAATAATTTGCCAGTGTTAATTGATGGTTCTGTATGTAGGTTTTCTGCAACTGTGCCATGAAGATAGACTCTTACAAATTCTTTATCACACAACCAATTAAGCAGAGCCCTACCGCATATACCAGCTCACTGAAAATTACCTAAAATGACATTTCTAAAAAGATCAAGTAAAAAAACCAAGTAAACAAAAAAAATCTGAAAAAAAGCAAAAATGAATTCACTCTCCCCTAGCCTTAGTGCATTAAAACAAGACATAGTTGACCTTAGTCTTTCAAAGGTTTCCAGAGGTCTCCTTATGACAATAATTTACAAAGAAGGAATGAAAAAAATACTGCCAACAAGGCAATTCCTTGTTTCAGTCTTCATTCTTTGTTCTGAAACTGTTGAAAAGCATTGTTACAAGCAGCTCTGGGGTTATTGCAAAGGTAACAGGAACAATGCACTAGATCTTATTGAAAGTGGATTTATTCATGCTTGCTATATACATTAAAAATATTTTTTGTGAAAATTCTTGTTAATTAAAATCTAATTATTCAACGACTGCTGTTTGGCATCTCTAAGAAAACGCTCAAGGTCTTGAAAGAAAGAAAACTCAGTGAGCAATTTATCAGAAAATAAGGATTTTCCTCCTCTTTTTTCTACTTACCATGCATAATTAATATGTGATAATACCCATAATGAGTTCCCTAAAACAATTAGCAACACATCTCCAGTGACCTCCTAATCTGAATATAATGCTTTCTGACTTTGGAGGTGTACTAGTCTCTTTGTGCTTACACACTCACCTCACGTAGAAGCAAAGAAGGCTGCAGAGCATAATTTATTATTCTGCATCACATTTCATCAAGTCCCTTAGCAGCTACTTGATACATTATCAAGACAAATGCAAGGAAAAAAAAAAATATTCCTGCCTCTCCACCCCCCAAGTAGGGTAACCCAAAGACTAAGTACCAATTATAATCCTTTTTTCCTCTTTCAATCAGATACATTAAGTGAAAGCAAACCTTGACCAGGTTACTTTTTGCATGGAATTTCAATGACTTTTTTCATCTCCGTAAGACAAATACATCCATAAATAAACATGCACTGCAGTAACAAGTGCAACGTCTGGAACCCTTAAAAGCTAAATTACTTTCAAGCAATCCAACATCTCATTTTTCTTACACAAATATATAATAAAGACTATCAGTACAGGGAGTGGCGGGTAGGTTGAGAGGGTGGGTGTGTGCATGTGGGGACACAAAAGCACACACACCTCAGGAGAAGAGGAAGGAAGAAAATCAACCATATGAACTGAGAGCATAATTGAAAAGGAAAAAAACCAACAAAAAACAAACAAACAAACAAAACCCAACAAACTGTCTCCTTCCTTTAATTATCTTGTAAATATAAAATAGTGGCCTATTATAGATTTATGGAAAAGATGCCTGTGTGTAGTAGTGCAGAGGACCAGATCTAACCATGTTTTGTTTCAAACATTCTGAGTATTGCTGCATGAAAGGTGATCAGAGGAGAGGGTCCCATGGAGGTGGGGCAGTGCTGTTCTGAGCCAACTTCCTCCTTGAGACTCCTGCTCAGCTTCTCCCCTGAACTCACTTCCTGGAGAAGGGCTGGCCGTGCACACATGAAAAAAACACACAAAAAGTCTAATTTACATAAGAGGAGTGCACCAGGTTAACTATAAAAGGGACAGGATTGGGCCCCCCTCTCTCTCTTTTTCTTTGTCTCGCCTCTCTCTCTCTTTTTTTTCCTCTTTCATTTCCTTTGTCTTGCAACCCCAGCTCTGGACCATCTATGCAGCAGCACCAAAGCAGGATCTGAGGTGATATTCCTTGTTTTCTGTCCTTGCTTTGCCCTGGCAAAGCATGACTGTCACATTCTTCCCCATATTCTGTACTGAAGTTTGTTGTGGGATGGGGGAGCTTGTGGAATTCTTCATGGCTTATGAGCCAGTGTCTTTGGTTGTGTGTTGAGCCTTGTGAGTCAGCACCTTTTGAGGAGTATTTTGCGCGGGTTGTGAAGTGTACTGTACAAAATTAGGGGCTTGTTAGCCGGCACTTTTTGTAGAAATGCCTTGTAAGAATTTAAGAGTGTGTAGCCAATACCTTTTGAGTCTAAATATTGGGCTGGCAGCCACAGTTAAGAACACTGTAAAATAAAACATGAGTTCCCTGACACGTGGTCTGGTAACCAACATCACACCCTCTACCAGTGGGTCATGACAAGTACATCTTCAGAAGGCCTGGACTGTGAGATGTGGTGAAATATCTCACATTCTTAAGGTGAGCTTCATAATCACATACTTCATCATCTAGCCTGGCAGACACAAGTAAGGGCGACATGCTTAGACTACAGAGAAGCTGAGAAAGGTGCAGGAGTCAGCTAACAGACTATTCAGCAGTATATCACATTAAAAGTACATTCCACTAGAGTGCTGTGCTCTTTGCATCCCAAGGTCTAAAGCTTCTAGCAGTATTTCAATATGGAGGTCCTAACACATAAAACCACATTCCTCAATACCTAGTTACTTTAAATTGCTTAATACACAATTTAAAAGCATGATTTTTCCAGTGTCTGTCTGAAATCAATAGCTTCTCCAGCAGTGAGGGGATTTATTATTATTTTGCAGTGCCCATTATAGCACGAATTCAAGAATTAGGCCAGCAACATATACTAAATACTCAAAACATAAATTGCCATCTAGAAATAAGTCTTCAGGTTTTATGAATTCAGCAAAAAGTTCGAGTCAAGAGCCTTCCTGAATAAACAGCTCATGTATCGTGTGGTAACTAGGACAATCCCCAAGGAAACCCAGAGACTGGAAGACTGGATTTCTCAGGTTAAAAAGTGCTCAAAAAGATGTTTTCCCCCCATTTTTTGAGGAAGATTTCCACACAGTGGACAAGAACAAAACCCTCTTCTGATTTTCTTTAAAAAGAAAACAGAAGTCTCACATTACCGTTATGTTCTCTATGATGAATTTTTCTTAGCATTTTCAAAATGTGATGGAACTACTTTTCCAATTATGCTTTACAAAAGACTAACTGCAAGATATGTTTAGATCCTGGTAAAAAGACACAAGCTGTTGAGACTGGGCAATTTTGGATGAATACATGAAGGCAAAAAACTCATTTCTCAGAAAAGCTGTAAAATCAGTAAAAGAGTTTCAAACTGAACTTGGCACCTCCTCTTGGTTAGAAGGCAGAGAAGTGGAAATATTCTGTTCTCAAGCCAATAGATACACCCTTTCAGATTTCAGTTGCTATCCACTTTTAACACTTCAGGGCACATTTTGCATGATAGAACTAAATTAATTTGGGTACACAGAAATGATGGGACATAGTTCATATACCTTCTAATCCTTTCATATACACTAACCATAAAAGCTAGGTAATCTAAATCTATGCAATCTAAACTCATTAAGGGAGAGAACTCTGCTGTAAATTTAAGCACATTGTGTCTACTCAGGAGCAGTGGTTTCAATCTCTCGTAGCACTAAACTAGTTGCTCAGCAGTCCCATCACCTCCAAGGGAGCACCATTCCCTCCACAACACAATTCTGCCAAGGGAGAGTTTTCTTTGCTCTCTCTGGAAGCCGTCCACAGTGCAGCAGAGGATGCAAGGCTAACAGGAGACTCCAAAAGAGCACCCTCTGCAAGGAGAGAGGAAATGATCTAAAAAAACCCAACAAGGAAACACACATACCAGAAACACTCAAACATCCCAGACCTTTATTCAGTGTACTAAACACATGGCTATACCTGGTGTTGGCATCAACAAATCAGACAACATAAGAAGTTCTTTATTGGCTCTGATCCATCAAATGCCTAATTTGAATTAATGAATGAACTGTAATTACATCGGTACAGACAAGAAAGTCAAGTGGCTTCCCAAAAAAGGTCCAAATTCTGCTTTCTACCTCAAAACGCACCATCGTGCAGAAAGACCAACACTGACCCCTTTTCACGCAGCAAGCAGCCACTGGCATGTGCTGTGTCTGCCTCTCTACAGACCACAGTGCCTGAGAACAACAGTGATTGACTACAAACTCTTTGTCATTTGTCCTCCTGAAGGCAGCCTAACACTTTAAAGGTCTGGCATTCTCTGATCATTACACTTGCAGGTTACTCCCACTGGAAAAAACAAGTATCTAGCAATATGCTAAAATAACTGGTAACAACTGTCCAAGGCCATAAGACAGTAGAGTCTGGGTAAATTAGAATGGTTTATGTCATGAACAGCTATTTAGAAGGTGAGAAGAGGAAAAGTTGGTAACATAGGCCCATGAAAAGGACAGACTAGAGCCAAGGTTGAAGAAATAGCCATTGATGTAGATCTGAACTAAGCTGAAAAATGTCCATGTGCTTTTACATTTAATGCTTTTGTTATTTCTAAAATAACAAATCTGTGAATGGCAAATATTCAGGAAAGAAAGTCAATTAATTTATAAAATGGAAAAGGAGCAGATTTGTGATGACTAAAATACATTGCTTCAACAGCAGGGATTCCAATTTACAGCTCAGTGCGCCACCTGGAATGGCTGTTCATGTCTGTAACATCTGTACTTTAAATAAAGGACTCCTAATAAGTTAAACCTCCAGGTATACATAAGGAATAGGAGAAACATCACTAATAAAATAGCTGCTTATCTGAAAAGCATAGTAAAGGAAATATATACACTACATGCCAATACTAAAAATAGTGAAGTTGAATGGGGGGGGAAAAAAGAAAAAAAATTAAGAGGATAATGGAAAAAAAAAAGTTTTTACCATCCTTTTTACAAAAACTCACAATAATGAGTTATGTCAAGAGCCAAATCAGCCTTCTTCAACTTCTGTTTTAGTTGTACAATACAGTATAAAATTACAAAATATTTGTAGGTCATACCATTCTGAATCTACTGCTCTTTCGCTACATCTGTAACAAAAAAGTCATAGAAAATTTCTCTTTGAACTTCTCCATTCTATGACATAAAAAGTCCACTGAGACTCATAAATCCTAATGCCATTTAATCAGCCTGAAAAAATTTTAATGAGCCCTCACTAGATTTCGTACAGAGATTATTTGTAACTATGGGATCAATCAATTAATTAGAAATGGAAGATACGGCAAAGAAATAGTGTTTTAAATTAAGGCAATGATTTACATCACTTGGAACTTTTTAAATAGAACAGATTGATTCTTCATAAGAGTTACGACCATTTGTATTACTACAATCTATTCCTCTTTTTCAACAGTGGATATAAATGGATTTATTTTCTTTTGAAATACTAGTAAGGACCTTATTTTACTGAAAAGCTATAGGCAAATCAACCAAAATACTGGAAAGAAAGGCCTTAGCCTGCAACACCCTTAAGTAGGAAGACAATCTATGTGGTTTTGATGACAGAAGTATGTATAAATGTTGGCATAAGAATGTCTGAAGCTCTCTGAGTTAGAGCTGTATTTAAAATAAATTTATTAGCATACAATGTTTGTTATTATGAAACAAAAATTCTTCAAGATTGTATTGAAAATTTACATATATATCTTATATACAAATACACAGAAATGGCCAGGTTACTGTGAACTCTTTTAAAGCAAAAATTAATATTTTAGTATTTATAAATTCAAAAAGCATGAATTTTAATAATGTGAGCCCTATAAAATAAAGTGGACCATAAAAATACTGTTTAGCAAAAGCACTTTTATTGTCTTATTTTTTTTTCCCAGATCGAATCTGTGAAGTTAATCACTGAATCACAGGATGAGTGACATTGGAAGGGACCTCCAGAGCTCATTTGTGGACTGTGTTCAGACAAATTTGGAGTATCTCCAAGGATGGAGACTTGACAACCCCTAGGCAACCTCTGCATGTGTTTGGCCACTCTAACAGTAAAAAAAAGTGTTTCCATATGCTCAGTTTCCTGTGTATGTCTGTGCCCACTGCCTCTGGTTCTGTCACTGGGTACTGCTAAAAAGAGCTTGCCTCCTTCTTCTTTACAGTCTCTCTTTAGGTATTCATACACAGCAAGATCCCCCTGAACAATCTCTTATCTTCATTCCAACCATGTCACTAAAGATGTTAAACAGAGCTGTACCCAGTATTGACCACTACTCACTGGCACTCAACTTGACTTGTCCCACTGATCACAACCCTCTGGGGCTGGCCATTCATCCAGTTCTCAAAGCAGCTCACCGTCTGCTCATCGACAGATTCGTTATGAAGATCGCATGGGTGAGAGTATCACACATGCTACTGTAGTACAGGGAGACAACAGCCA
Organism: Grallaria varia; assembly: GCA_013396735.1. Classification (NCBI taxonomy): domain Eukaryota; kingdom Metazoa; phylum Chordata; class Aves; order Passeriformes; family Formicariidae; genus Grallaria; species Grallaria varia. The sequence goes on from VWZG01001788.1 coordinate 148,238, forward strand.
CTGCTCTCACTTTGTCTACCAAGCCTGTCACTTCATCAAAGAAGTTAATCAAGTTTGTCATGCATGACTTTCCCTTGGTGTCGTCATGCTGACTGCTACTGATGGTATGCTTGTCCTTACTGTGCCTAGAAATGGTTTTCAGGATTAGTTGTTCCATCACATTTTTCTAGGGATCAAGGTGAGGTTGAGCAGTCTGTAGTTCCCTGGGTCCTCCTCCTTGCCTGGCTTCAAGACAGGAGTGACATTTGCTTTCTCCAGTCTCTGAGCACTTCTCCCAGTGGCCAGGAGTGATCAAAGATTATAGAAAGTGATCTTGCAATGACATCTGCCAGCTCCCTCACTACTCAAGGGTGTATACTATCAGGGTCCCTGGATTTACTCATGTCCAGTTCATTTAAGTCTTCCCTCGCCAAAATCCAAACAGAAATAATACTATGAAAAGTGTTTTTCAATTGTCTAAATAAAACATATGAAAAAAACCACAGTGTTTTGAACATTGTGGCCTGAAATTGTTCCTACATATGTACAGCTCCATATGGTTTTCATACAAGTTGCATCTGTGCACTTGAGAGCAGAATTTGGAATATATACTTGTTAGTTTAAATATCAGTAAAATGCAAAATTTCTAGTATTTAAGTACCTGACTGAATTAATTAATTACTTATATGACTGTGCATTGTTGCTAGTGTTGGAAGTTCATATGATGCTTGATGCATCACAAGATAGCAAGATCTAGACTGAATCTGCAGGGTGTATCTTATTGGAAATTCCTGTGTTGTGGTTTCATTATGCTTATTAAGTTCCTAGTTAACAAAAGACTGCAAATCAAAAGGTCAACATTTAAGAAATTCCCAGCGGGACAATTATGACATCCTTCAATGACAGTAAAAGAGATATCATACCCATTTATCCCTTTAAATACTGCTCTACGTGCAGAACTATGTCTGCACAGCAACAGCCAAAGGCTAAATTCTGTATTTGGTTTTCTGTGACTATATTGTATTTTCCACTTGGAGCAGCTGTGAAGTTTTGAAACAAACTTACCAGTCCTCACTTGCTACCAGATGGTTTGTTTCACTGGTAGTTTTGGTGTGTACAAGGTTGCTCTACCACGAAGATGCAGTGGAAGGTCTCCCCATGTGCTTATCAAGCAACCTCCAGTGCTTAAGCAGACATAAAGCTTCAAAAAGCCTTATCTCAGCCAGAGACTGGAGTAAATCTAATCCAATGGAAAGCATTCAAAACATATAGCACAGATGTATGGACCTAAGCACCACACATGATGTTCTAACAATCTGTTTTGTTTGAGTCCAGTTACTTGCTTATGCAGACATTACCTTTACCTCTTGATATTTGGCTGCAAACTTGCATGCTACTGGTCATTAGCATGAAATTCAAACCTGTAGCTCTATCAGTTCACTGCTTGGGACTAAACATTTCAGATGCCATCATTACTCTGCAACTGGTCACCAATGTTTCAAACAGTTTTGCACGCACTCTTTTAATTTTCTTCCTCTTAGGAGTTCTCTGCTCATGCTAAATTTTCACACTTCGACATTTCTGATTGTGTAGATGCAGCAAAAAAGAACTACAGTTGAATTTCATCTGCACTAAGGGAACTCTGATGCTTTAAACTTCGTATAGAGGAAAAACATGGATTCAAACACTTATGCTTTTCTTCAAAAAAAAAAAAAAGTTAACAAAATTAAAAACATAAACCCACTATAAATAGTCTTCAATTTTGTTTATCTAACATATCTTTAAAGTTTAAAAATATTAAGTGCAATATAGATGCTATTATTATCTTCAAATACTTTTTTTTTTTTCCAATGTTAACTAAGGGAACAAATAAAATTATCTACAACAGTGTCACTGGTTTTGATGCTTGTTTTTGGGCTGTTGTTCAATGATTTTGTCCTTTTTAATTATTATCACCTTGTGACTTTTCTGAAATAGAGCCAAATAAACTAAGAGTTTTGGAAAAGCTGCCGTTCTGCTCCTCACATGAAATTACAGTTTCATTTGCCACTAACACAGCTGACATTCAATTTCCTTACTTCTTGAGATACAATAACAGTTATGACTCAGCTTTATATAAATTATCAATACTTTCTGCTCTTGCAGAATTACAGAACAGCTTACAGCTATATTTCCAATCCAACTGAAAAGTATTCATTACACACGTCATCCCGTTTCCCAAAAAACACACCATACAGCATTACAGGTACATGCCCTGGTTTTTTGTTCCCTACACATACAGTTAAGCAAGGAAGAATATTTTTATATGAAAACAACATTAAGCTAGGGTTTAAGCTTATGTTCAACTCCTTTCTTCCTCTCTCCAAAACGTTGGGCTGCTTCGCAATATTCACTCTGAACTGAATATTAACATGTTCAAAATTCATAACTTCTTGACTCTCAAGTGAGATTTACAGTCTTGCTGCTCAGATTCTTCAACATTTGGCACAAGTGATGCATACAAGGCCTACTCACACAAGTACTTAACATGTCCATACAATGTTATGTGCATGACCATGTTTAAGTACATTTGGTGTATCATTTGTAAACATGCAAGCTTACAAATGAACTTGATTCACATACAGAGAATATCAAGAGAACTTGCGAGAACAAAAAAAAAAACAACAAATGAAACCAAAACCCAAACCCAGTTTGATTACCACAGGCCAACAGTAAACCACACCGCACCAAACCTATTTCACTGTGTATCCGCAGGCAGCGAAAGTACCATTTAGACTCTGGGTGAGAATTTGAAACATGAAAGGCTGAGGAATCTTAGCGAATCATTTCATATGTATTTGTGTAGCCATTTTTTCCTCGATAATCACACTGAGAGAACAGTAATCACAGTCTAATTTACCTAAACTTCCTTAAAATTAGTATATAATGCATTTTTCTGCAGTAATGAAACTCTGAAACTTCAAAACTTATGTACCACTCTGGACAGAGAAGAAGTGAGAAAAATATTCTAAAGATAAAAGTAATTTAATTTAAAATAAAAATGAAGACATTATTTTAACTAACCCTCAGTTTATCTTTCAAATATTCTCCCTACAGATTTCTATTTCAGAATAAAGTTTGGAAAGTTATATATGAGGGAAAAACTAAACACATCTACTATTTGAGAAAGATTGTTCAAACTGATAATTTTAAATCGGAAACAAGAACTATGATCTCTGAGGTTTAGACTGCAAGAGGAAAGATGTGGTTTAGGAAAAATATAACCCCTCCTCACAAAGAGGGCACATCTTTATTGTTTCAACACTTAATTGGTAAATCAGCCATGAATGTAGGAAAAATAAACTGACCTATCTTTAAAATACTCCTTCCAAACTTTGAATAGTGAAGTTAAGATTGCATGATTTATGTATACAGAAGAAAATCACTATACTTTCCTATTACTGCACGGTACTGTGTAGTAAATCAGAATTATTTGTGCTACAAACACTAAATGTAATGGGGGGAAATCTCTTCCTTCGACAGCACAAACATCTTTGAAAACAGAGGTTGCTGATTTTTATGTTTGTATTAAATTTAATCTAAGTATTTATCACAATTCAAAAAAAAGAAAACAAAACAAAACAACAAATATAGCCCAAACAGAATATTCCTAAATGTAATTTGTCCACTCCCCTTCTTACCTTCTCTGGAGGTGCAGGAGGGTGAAATCTCTTTGCACAAACTAGAAATGGATCAGGGTGTGGTTTGCCACACTTCACCTCAGGGTCATCTCCCAACACAATATGATGAAAAAGACCAAAAATGTCTTTGTGTTTGGCTGTTTTCATCTGAAATGAAGCTTCACCCGAGCTGGTGGCAACAGCTATGGGTATGTTGTGTTTGTGCAAATGATGGATCAGCTTATCAACCCCTGCAAGACAAATATATACATTTTAGTTTTTACATATGCAGTTATAAGTTGGTACATGTATTAATGTTTATACCTAATTACAATATTTCAACAATGCTGTCTTACTGAAAGTAATAACCTATTTCAAACAATTAACGCGAAAGAAAATTCTGGCTATATCTGAAATGCTCCTTCTCCCGACAGAAATCATGTAACATTCCTCAAGGCTTATATATATATATATATACTTCTTCTGTTATCAAATAATTCTTTTCTCAAAATATGTCAAAAAAATGGGTTCAACAACATTACATAATGGCACCCACTAGAAACTCATTAAGCAATGTCCCCAGCTTATCTAAGTTTATTATTTCAAACTCTGAGAGTTTGGGAGAACACTTTCATACACAGTTATACACCTGAAAAAAGAATCAAAGAAATATACTTTTCTCACTGGATGGCAAAGTTTTAATTTCTGAAGCAGGTATCCTACTGGCTACAACCAGCCCCTAAGGGAGCTCAGTTTCTCTTTTGCAATTACTAAAGCAAGTAACACTGGGCAGAGGAGAGCAGCTGTCAGTCACAGTTGTTAATACCAGAGCTTTATCTACTGATACTGTGAACCCAGAGTAATGAACACCTCAAGCCTAATGGGTAGAAACTTCAACCTGATCCAGTCTTATAGGGAAGGTTAATGCAATGAACAGTGAAAACACAGCAGTCTGTGTAAGAGGGAAACATACTTCATTATTTGGTCCAAGTTTTGAATTTTCTTTGAAGAAGTTTTAATGCTCTTCTGCTGNCTGATTTTTATGTTTGTATTAAATTTAATCTAAGTATTTATCACAATTCAAAAAAAAGAAAACAAAACAAAACAACAAATATAGCCCAAACAGAATATTCCTAAATGTAATTTGTCCACTCCCCTTCTTACCTTCTCTGGAGGTGCAGGAGGGTGAAATCTCTTTGCACAAACTAGAAATGGATCAGGGTGTGGTTTGCCACACTTCACCTCAGGGTCATCTCCCAACACAATATGATGAAAAAGACCAAAAATGTCTTTGTGTTTGGCTGTTTTCATCTGAAATGAAGCTTCACCCGAGCTGGTGGCAACAGCTATGGGTATGTTGTGTTTGTGCAAATGATGGATCAGCTTATCAACCCCTGCAAGACAAATATATACATTTTAGTTTTTACATATGCAGTTATAAGTTGGTACATGTATTAATGTTTATACCTAATTACAATATTTCAACAATGCTGTCTTACTGAAAGTAATAACCTATTTCAAACAATTAACGCGAAAGAAAATTCTGGCTATATCTGAAATGCTCCTTCTCCCGACAGAAATCATGTAACATTCCTCAAGGCTTATATATATATATATATACTTCTTCTGTTATCAAATAATTCTTTTCTCAAAATATGTCAAAAAAATGGGTTCAACAACATTACATAATGGCACCCACTAGAAACTCATTAAGCAATGTCCCCAGCTTATCTAAGTTTATTATTTCAAACTCTGAGAGTTTGGGAGAACACTTTCATACACAGTTATACACCTGAAAAAAGAATCAAAGAAATATACTTTTCTCACTGGATGGCAAAGTTTTAATTTCTGAAGCAGGTATCCTACTGGCTACAACCAGCCCCTAAGGGAGCTCAGTTTCTCTTTTGCAATTACTAAAGCAAGTAACACTGGGCAGAGGAGAGCAGCTGTCAGTCACAGTTGTTAATACCAGAGCTTTATCTACTGATACTGTGAACCCAGAGTAATGAACACCTCAAGCCTAATGGGTAGAAACTTCAACCTGATCCAGTCTTATAGGGAAGGTTAATGCAATGAACAGTGAAAACACAGCAGTCTGTGTAAGAGGGAAACATACTTCATTATTTGGTCCAAGTTTTGAATTTTCTTTGAAGAAGTTTTAATGCTCTTCTGCTGCAGCATTCTAAATGCTGAATACCTCTCCCAGAAAAAAACCCCAACTGGCATTATGTAAAGAAAAACAAGATTGGATGTCTGGTCTTTATCAACTCACAAGAGGAAATCCCTCCATATCTGTAAAATCATTTCAGCTCTGCTTCTTGGCATTAATCCCAACTCTTTTGGACCCAGGATATTAGTTTCAGGAAGTTTAGGTTCAAGTAGACTACTGTTGACTTTTGGTTCTTTAAAACAACTTGAGCATAATTCTCAGTTTTCATCTTCCAACTGCATGAATTCTTATCCTATTTTTTATGTCTGATTATACTAAAATATTTTTTTTCCCTTCCTTCTGATTCGCTGTTATGCCTGGTCCCCGGTCCCTCAAACCATTCCTACTCCTCATGTCCATTTAATTCTTTTCTTTGCCACCCCAGCATCTCTGATTTGCATTTCCCCTGTGATCTAGTCTTTCCGTTCTATAAACAACCACCTCATCTGCCACACATTTTTCCTTCAGTATAGTCATATGGTCAACTTGGAGAAGTTATGCTGATAATAAAGTGTGTAGATTAGTGAATAAGTACATTAACTAATCCACCTAACTGGAAATAGGACTTGTAGGTATGGTGCTCTGCAGATTTCTCATCTATTCTCCAGAATCTAATCAATTAATAACTCACATTTCCAGCTCCATGCTCATATTAGAAGATGACCTTTAAACTTTAAATACGTGCACTTCTGTGATGTTATTTTTGTCCAACTCAAAATCTAACAAGTGCTATTGCTCCTATAATGTAAATGCATCCTCCATTTAAAACCCTTCTTATGTACCCTGAAATGGTTACAGTAAGCAAGTGCATTTTTTCCCAAATGATGCTAATCTGTCATCTCACCGAAATATGATGTTAAATACAAGTTAATTTTTTTGTTCCAGATAGTTTAAGTCTTCATTCTGAAACTTACTGAAACGCAGTAAGTCTACATTAAATTAATGGAATTACTAAGATGCCTTAAGGTAAAGCAGTAGCCTAAGCATCTCTTCTTTAAAATGAAATGTATTTATTCTAAGGAACTTATTATAAATAAGTTGCAATGTTTAGCAAGGCTAGCATATCGTGTGTAGCAGTATAAAGAAGTCCAAAGATTACACAAGCAGAAGACTTTTCCTATCTCCTATACACTTCCTATAATATAGTTAGTTTTCTTGGAAGTTGTACTCTTTTCAAATAGCTAATTTTCTTCAGTCCCACTGCATCACAGCTTCAGTTTGTCTCTCACAGGGTATATTTATACTATGTTTCTACTGGAGATAGCCAGCCACAGAAAAGCACTGTTGCAGAAAGGGTTTTTCTTCAGGGTTCTCTGTTATATTCCCTCAGCATATCATGATTTCAGCATTTAAATGTGTATGGGTGTGTGTTTGATTTCTCTTTTTGGCTTCCCTCACAACTAGAGAACAAAAATACAGATGTCCCTAATATCCCCAGAGAGCAAATATTTACATTATTCAGAAAAAGCACTTTAATAAGAATATGTAATTTTAAAAATTATTATTTGTATATGTGTAAATAGGGCCAGATAGATTAAAAAAAATGCAAGAAGCAAATCAGCTGCACAGAAAAAAATTAATCTGCATTTGGAATAATAACTAGCATAAACTGACATCTCAAAACAGATGAAAAATGTTTTCTTTCCAGGTTTGCTCTCCTCTTTGCAAAAGCTATAGATCAAGAAAACCCATTTTAGCTTGCATCAGTTACAACCAGTATAACTCTAGACTCTTAGCCACCACATCATATTACTGACACAATTATTGTACCAATTCAGTATATAAATATAAGGAAGATAATATCTTCCTTAGTATCTTTATAGTGCTTTTCTAAAAGAAAACATCAACAGAACAGGAATTAAGGAACTGCTTTAAACATCTATAAGAAACTTCCCCTGGCGTATACTATGTCATTATATCCTCTATAGCTACAATCAAATGACAATCAAACCAAACCAAAATAGAACTCAAAGACTATAAAGAAGTATGCTGAAAATTCCTGTGATTTTTATAACACCTAACTTACTTGTAGCTACATCAGGGCCCATCCATCACAGAGGGACACCTCTGTTAGACTTTCTGGGACCACCTTCCACCCTTTCTACCAAAAGCTTACTCACATACAGCAATAACAGAAAATAAAGATAGATCAAAAGAAATAAGAATCTCTGTTGTTTTAGCATAAGGATACACTCCTAACATGGGACACAGGCAATAACTATCTTATGCAGTATAATATAAATTCTTCAAGTAATTCTAAAGAAATCAGGAATAAATATTCCACATTGCAATACTTAATTTCCATATGTACTCTTTTTTTTTTTTAGATAATCAAAAAGGTAAATTTTGTTTCTTTATGTTATCACTTTAAATATGAAGTTTTAGGACAGACACAGGAGCTTAATATATACTTGATGCAATAGTTCGTCACTGGTAACTATTGGAAAGAAAAATAGGTGAAAAGAATAGTAAGCTGAGTTTTGTTACAGAAGCTGCAAAGAAGAAGGATCAAATTTAAATGTCAGCATCTTTAAAACCCAATTAATCACAAATGTCAATGAAGTAATCAACCTTGGGAAAAGAAAAAGAAAATTAACTAAACCAGCAGAAAGGAGTTATTTCTTCTGAGACCATAGATACATCTAAAAGAAAGAGATCAGCTTTTTCTTCTGAAAATTGCAGAAAATCATATATAATATATGTATTTTTTTTAAAGGGAGTATTATTCTTCCATTAGACTCCAAATGTGTTTGCTTTCTTTAGATTCAGCTGAAATCATGGTGACTAATACATTGGATCAACTAAAAATAAGACTTATATTGAACAACAAAACCCTTGGGCTGAGTGTCACTTTTTTCCTTCTCATTGGCTAATACAAAAATGTACAGCAAGAGCTCAGGAAACCAAATAATGCTACCCTAAAATGATCTAATGGGACTCCCTATCTAATTACGTACATGCTATTGCAACACTGTTTTCTACATGTTTTATTTTAAGTTATCACATTTTTAATCAAATTCATTAAGAAGTGAAAATTAACAAGATGAAATTCCTGAAAGCTAACTTAAATTGATGAAAAACAAAGGGAATTTTTATTTTACTTTTAGCTTTATACTAACATGGTCTGTGTCACACAGAATACTTCAGAACAGTGAACAACACATACATTTTTTTTCTGAATCTCATGAGACTATGGAAACATAACAAAAAAAGAAGCAGGTTCATCTGAGAGTTATGATACACTTTTTAAAAATCCTATCTGCAATAGTATGTTACCCTTTCCCTGAGCTACAAAACTGGAGGTGAAAACTACTAACCTATTCCTCGCTTTGGAAGGTAGTTGACTATTAATGAAGAATTTTGTCTTCTCATCTTTGCCCTGTTAAAAGTACCAGAGATCCTTCCGGTGAGAGAAGGATTCACCAAATCATTACTCTCATTTTAGACTGGAGATACTGACACATGCATGACCATAGAAAAAAATATAAATACTAAATTTTGCATAATTTAGAAACTGCATCAACTGTGTTGCTGACTTCCTGATAAAAGTATATTTGGGTTGCAATCCTTTAAGACTTGATTTAAAGGCCAAATCTCTGAAATCAGCCAACCAGAAAGCATCATTCTGAGTTTGCAGCTAATTGACTGATCTCTAGGGGTTACAGGCTCACTGGACTCACTTGAGTTTCCTACCATTAAAACAATAAAAGCAAGAAAAAGAAAAGACAGCATGGTAGGAAGTCTGTTTCACTGTTAAGGGCACAACATGAATCAAGAAAGCAATAGTTAAGCACACTAGACTGCTGCTGGAATGGTAACTGTTGAACAACAACAAAAAAAAATTGGAGTCAGTTGCCATTAAAATTTAAAAGTGTTTTCCTTTCTTCTCTTTTTGTCCTTTCTGACTGGCTTCATTTGGTTCTAAAACTGAGGTATGAAATTACCTCCTCATGGTGGCGAGAAACAGTCAACTGCACTTGAACTGGAAAATAGCTTGCCCATCACATTCTGCACTGGCTGAACAGGAGCTAAAACAACTAAATGCCAGCTATCATGAAAACAACCCAGGAATGGAAAATGACTGAAAGTTATACACAGCCACACAATCCTTAAGGATCTGTGCTTTGTGATAATGCTGATGAGCCAAAACCCAGAGGCTGCTGTGAAAGAATAGCAGTAGTTTCATAATCCTGACATGATTATAGTAACTGTAGGCAGTTGTGTAACTTGGAGTTCAGTTTAACTGGCTCTGTATATATTCTAGGTTTATGTTATGCAAAAGCACACCTAAACATGTATAGGTAGATGTACATGTGCATGGTTTCTTCTGTTTCACTTGTCATTCTTTATTCTTCAGACTATGCATTTCCCTGCAACACATAAATGCAAAAATGCATTTGCAGAAACAGAAAGCCTCCTACATTACTCTTGTAGATAATAATGTCTGTACTCTGACATAAATATTTAGAAAACCAGCACAGTGAAAGGCCTGTCATTTTGTCACTGTTGTCTTGGATTAATTTCTTTCCTCACTGAATCAAAACTATCATTTCCTAAGATTCTGTCAGAACTAAAAATAAATCTAACTGTGAAAAACTCTCAAATAGTTAACAGAAAAATCCATATTAGAAATGGATATAGCCTTTTCTTAGACAAAATTTGCATTTTGACCACAGCCTGATGTGTTGAGGCTTGCCTGTCAGCTCATCCATACTGAAATAGTCAAAATTCCATCTTCAACCACTCATGTCTCAGAAGTGTTGTACACTAAGTGGTATGGCTGTAATATAGCCTGTGTCATGGTTTAACCCTAGCTGGCAACTAAGTACCACACAGCTGCTCACTTAGTGTCTGTGTCCCAGTGGATGAGGAGAAGAATCAGGAAAAAAAGGTAACTTGTGGGTTGATATAAGAACCGATCCAAACATTAAAATATAATAATGATAATACTAATACTAATTGTAAAATGAAAGGGAGAGAAGGAGAGACAGAGAGATAAAACCTAAAAAAGGTGACGCACAATACAATTGCTCACCACCAGCTGACTGATGCCCAATCCATCCCAAAACCACAACTGGTCCCTCTCCCAGGTAACAAGCCCAATTTTATACACTGGGCATGATATTCCTTTGGCCAGTTCAGATAAGGTGTCCTGCCCATGCTCCCTCCTGGCTTCTTGTGCACCTGCTCACTGGCAGAGCATGGGAAACTGAAAAATTCTTGATTTGGGGTAAGCACTACTTAAACATCAGTGTGTTATCAACTTTAGTCTTGTACTAAATCCAAAACACAACACTGCATCTGCTACTAAGAAAAGAATTACTCTATCCCAGCTACAACCAGGATAGGTTTCTAACCTGTCAGACGAAGAACTGTTCTGCCAATTGAATATTCATACAATTTCCATACTATCCTTAAAGATCACTGACATACCTGTCAATTAGGGGATTTGAGAATTAACAGAGCTATCACGTTTGGCAAAACCATGTGCATAGCTCATTCCACATGCAGAAACAAGTGCTGCTTGCTTCAGTCACTTTTACAAACATCACTGGTCATTGTTTAGCACTGTTCTCCACCAAAGAAAATTTCAATCTTATATTTTGGACAGATTTTAGAACTTCATTAAAAATAGAACTTCACCAATAAACTGACAAAAGATGGCCAGAGACCCAGCACGTCAGCCATCTTACACCATTAATATGACAATTAACTTCCACTTTCCTGTGTTTACCTGTAACCATCTGAAAGACCAGTTTAGTCAGAGAACAGTGTAAACTCAAAATGTCACCACAGTCTTATTATCTTAAGCAACATATGCGAGAAGACCATTAAGAAGCCATTAAGAGACTGTAGAATAAATCCACAAGGATTACATGAATAAACATCCTCAGAAGATACAAAGGACAGAAAAAAAGTATCAGATTTAAAAATCTGGTTGATTGGAGAACAGCCCTTAAAGAAACTAGACAGTAAGTAGCTGGAGCCACTTCCCTCAAGCTTATTAACTGACATCAGCCTGGTGTCTCAAAATTCATGGCAATTCAGCTTGTATGCTGTGCCCAAGTAAAGTACAGATCACATCACTTCAGTGACCAAGGATGCCTTTGCTCTCCATAACGGCCAGTGAGTGTAACATGTTAGTTCACATCAATTCTTCTTTAGAAAATAGCCTGAAGAAAGTTATCACATGTATTTAGTTGAACTGAAAAGATAATCAGTTGAATAATTCTGGTAATTATGAAAATGTTTACTTGCTTTTCACAGTAAGAATTTTGTTTCATCCATAATAGCTCAGCTCCAGCAAGCCCAGAATTCACTTTCTGAAGACAGGAACTGCACAAAATTTGATGTTTCCTTTGGCTAATCTGTTCCCTCACTCCTCTAACTCTGTTCAAGCCAGCTCAGCCATATTACCACAACCTTCAGCAGGCACACAATATCCACCTAATAGCATCTATTACCCATGTTGCTTCATTACAGCAACTCTTCTCTGTGCCTCCTAACATTTTACTCAGTCTCTACATCTGGCATTTTCTAAGCCCAGGCTAAGGTTTTTCTGTTTGGCTTGCAAAAGATATAGTTGAAAAGTTAGTCCCAGAAGTCTGACATGAAAAATGAAAAACACATCAATCCATCCTTCTTGTTGTTTTGGAGAGTTTAACTAGGCTTACAGTTTTAAGTGGAACTATGAGTGAGAGATGCAATTTGAAAAATGTACATAAAAGACTTTAAAAAAACTAAGTTGGCTGCACAAAATACTAAACTTTTTTAAGCTGCTAAAAAAATGACACCTTTTATTTTTGCTGCTTGTTATTTATTCCTAACATAACACATATTTTTAACTTTCATTCTTCTAATGCATTATGAAACTAAGTATAAAAAAGCATCTAAAATTAAAACATTAATGCATTGTAGAAATTGTCAGAACAAGTGAGCAGATGTTCAAAGAGAAAAAAATATAACAGTCAGACTTGTACAGTGACATGCAGTTATTTCACTTCTAATACTTCTTTCATATTCCTCTCCCTCTCTCGTCCCTCTCCTTTTCCTTCATAAATTATTGATATTTGCTCCAGAAAGTTCAACACTGTACATAAAGTTAAAAGCAATCCCACCTTTAGATATTGCTAGTCTTGCATGGCTGAGGATTTCTCTCTAAGCATTTCAGATTTAAATGTAATTGAATATAAAAGTATGCATTCACACTACAGATAAGATTCATCCTCTTGCTTATCTTGAGGTATCTTGGTTGAAGCTACTCATTTGGGCATCCTGCACAATCACTGGTAAAAGACATGCATGTTCAGAAGGTGAGGAAACTCGCTTGTCTTAGGTTAACCTGAGGAACCCTCCCTCTCCAGTGGCACACACAGACACCATTACTTGATTTTCAATGTTCAGGTTAGGTGAGATTAATCCCACCTGAAAGAACCCAGGGGCTCACATACTTTTAAATGTGCAGGCAAATATATTTGTGCTTAACAAATTCAGACTATGCTCATAGCCAAGGAAAACGCAGCTGACAACAATGACTATAAAGAATGTCTGGCTTACAAAACAGAATTCATACACATGTACCTAGTCTTTTTTCCTCCTTTAAAACATACAGAAAAAAGGTTTTATTCAAGTAAACAGGGGAAAAAAGTTTTCTGTACCCTTTGACAGGTAAAATATCACTCTGGACTGGTAAATAACATGGATTTGAGTAAAGCTTGCTATAATAAGAGTGACAGAACAGAATTTGTAAGAGAAATTGTTTTGTGGAAGACAGATTACAAACTTCTACCTTGATTAGCATTTAAATAATTTTATAAAGAGTTTGTAAATATTGAAAAGAAACATACCTGGCATCAACTTGGTATTGGGGAACATCTTCTCCTGCTTGATCTTACTTTCATTTAGTAGCTCTTCTGTGGTTATTGGAAGATCTAGAACATCTCGAATAATTTCTGCCGCGTCTAGGGCTTTTTTACCCATAACCAAGGATTTCACATCCCAGGTATAGGCCTTTCCAAAACGCCCACAGATCTCTTCGAACACTAGTGAATAGAGACGCTCGGTATCTGCCAAAAAAAAAAAAAAAGAAGAAAATTAAGCCCATGTGTAGCGAGCAAGGCAGTTGGTCTTGCAAGTGGATCACATAAATGGTCAGAGAGTGAACAGCCAGGAGCCAGAGGGCACATACTGAAGTGGGTAAAACTGCACAGATGTACCCAGGTTTTTCAAGCTGTCTGTGTTAAGTAAAGGTAGCTAGGGGTTTTAACAAAGAACTATCTGGACCTGCTTTTTCAACGCCTTTCTTTCATATCCAAGTTAGCAAGAAGTGACTTAATTAAAATATTCTATTTATGCTTTTCATGAGAAAGAAAAGAAGGGAAGGAAGGAAATCTGGTACTTGGGGAGTGTCATTATATATTCCATGGAAATTGAAAAAAGAAAAAAAGATTTAATTATTTAAGAGTGTCTTTGAGTGGAAGCTTCTCAGTGCCTTCAAAGACATTACAGTCATTACTATAGTGCTTCTGGCAGTGCTGCATTTACATGGAATTACTCCAGCAAAACACACCCAATTCTGTTTCCAAGGGATTTCAGACAAGAGTAAACTTAAGGCTAAATTTTGGCAGCTTCTATGTCAGATGTATTTAGTTCACAAGCTATTCTTTTTAATACAAACAAACAATCCTTCCTTTCTTTCTCACCCCCCCAACAAATCTCTGAACAAGAAGATCACTAACATTTAATTTAACATTACTATGGGGAAGAAACGTACTTTCAGCTCTTGACTTCGTTTCCGCAAAGATCTCAAACACTGCTTTTCTACCAGCCTGTTTATCTTTTTTAAGTAGTCTCCTTTGAAAAGCTACTGCTGTTAACCATGCTTTAATTTCCTTCTCATGCATGTCTTTTCCTTCTGTATCTCTAAAAGTATCTTTATTATTATCACTTTAGCAATCAAAGGGAAAAGCACAGAAAGGAAGAAGTTGCTCTTACGAGATTTATTTAGAGAAATTAAGGATTTCAATCATCAACATGTCCTTTGCCATGTAAAAATATTTTTATAGATAATAAAATAGTGATGAAAGCGTTGATATTGCCACACTTTCTGAATACAAAAGAAGTATGCAACAGAGTTTAAGCTTTAACATACATGAAAAAACCAGACTGAAGAAGCGCAGGGCCGGTGACTACAACACATGCCAAGACCTTCGCTGCGGTCTGACAAATGCTTACTGCTTCACCACAGTAATCTGTTGTCCTGAGATCAGAGATGATTCCAATACGAAATCCAATAAGAAATACAGGGACCATTTCACCACCACGTGAACACACAGCAATACAGAATACACTCGCTGCCACCTGGCAGAGTGCTCTAGTTCATGTTCCCCTTTGGTAACTAGAGGAGATAGTGAGCCAAAAGACCAGCTAAAGACCCAGCATACTTGTCTGGACTGTTAACAGAGCAGCAAAGGGTTCACAAAACCCTTTTACCTTAAAAATAGATGGGGAAAAAATGACAACTGTACTACTCTTCGCAAATGCTCCTCAAGCAACTACACTTATGGAAAAAAAATTACAAGTGACCTTGGAGATCCATTGCAGACAGGAAAGGTGTGACAGCAGAAACACACAAGCAACTGGGCTCTGAAAGGTGTTAAACTGATTAACACCAGGAAGGAGGAAAAAAAACCCCGACAAAACCAAAAAAATCACCTAGTTTGCTTGAAACTGCCAGGCGGTACTCTCTGCAAACTGAGAAGGCAAATTAAGAATACAACGTTTAAAATTCACAGTTCCCTCTTTTCTTTCTTTCTGATATACTGATTTGTCTTCTATATCTCAGACTCACTGGGTGAAGGACATAAAATTCTTACTCTAAGTTTAAAATTGAAACTGAAAATTAATCCTCATCCTATGCACAGCAAGCTAAGCAGAGTTAAAACAAAATAAGGAAACGAAAAATTCCAGAACATGAAAATTTTCCTGTGGGTCTCTATGATAATTACCTGTTAATCTGTTTAAATGACAGAACTTCATGGCTAAAGACACTAATTTCAATAGCCTCCTGCATTTTAAATATCACATAGCAGACTTGTGAATTAATTTTTTTTCTTAAAGAAATGTTTAATCATGTCCAGACTGTAGACCTAAAAAGTCTTTTATGCAATGTTGCAGTTTGCCAACTAAAGAGCATTCACGAACAAGTTTGAGTCAAAGCTATTAAAACAGCCAATTGACAACTTATTCATATTGTGTTAGAATTTAACTTTCTCAGTGCTGAGAGAAAAAAATACAAAACCAAAAAGCCCCCCACAAAACAAAACAAACCCCCAGAAGTACCTCCAAACTGGTGCACATACCACAACCGAACACTGCCTACATTTAATTTAAGTATATGTAAGTCCCACATATTACTCAAGTGTTTAAAGCAACAAAAACAATTACACAAGCAGGATGCCAGAGAGCCTTCTTTCCTTCCCTCCCCTCATTAATTATCCATTAGAAGGCGTGGCTTACACAAAACCTTCAACTTTTCTCTCAAAGAAATCATTTTCACTCTGCCGGATGTCATAGCATTTGGACTCTGGACATCAACCTGGCTGCAGTGAAAATTATCATAATTTCAAGATCCCTAACCTCTTGTAAGATTATAAATATCTGTATTTCTTGAGGAAGAATGTGATTTTAATTTTCATGAGTGGATAACCAAAGCATAGATGGGGACATTTTACTTGCTCAAATAGCACATGAATAAAAACTGAAATCTGTGGGGGAGAAATTACACACACACAAGCAGACATATGCACACTATAAAATCTCCAACTGGAGAAGACCACTGCTGAAAACACTGCACTTCCTACATACATGTATAATAGATAAGGACCTGTGTTCCTTTTGATTGAAGACAAAGAAAAATCTGTATGTCCCCCTTTAATAACTAGACAGCAGTAAATCATCATCATCATCATGGCTAGGCTTCGCGAACGAAGATTTGGGAAGGGCTCTACCCACGCTTGCTGCAAGCACCCTGATGGTTAAAAAGGCCAATGTGAGATAGGCAAGTCCGGTTGCAAAAGGCACAGCAGAAAGTCTCCATANAATAAATAGTAAATAATTATACAACCTCAAGATTTCTTATTCCCATTGAAATGGAGGAATATCCCAAAAATGTCCTTAACAAATACAAGGCAGGATAGCTTTTTAGCCATTGTAACAAGAAATAAACCATAGCACAACTGATTGATCAGAGGTTAGGTATATCAACAAAACATAATTTCAAACTGCTATAAGTCTGCAATACAATATATATATATATATAATGCCCACACATGAATATAGCCCATCAATGAAATGAAACAAGAAAGAGGAATCAGAAGTTCAATTCAAGTACCTAGTTACAGGCACCTACTGATATCTACCCTAGTATGCCCAAGACACCCCCAAACATCTGACTTCAAAAAAAGTAATCTGGGCAAGACTCATACCTTACTTCATGAGCAGCCAGATGTCCTACAGCATCCTAAGTGGTAATAAACACATATATTTCACCAAGTGAATCCAGCCTCAGCTGCTAGCCCCCATCAGGAATACAAGCTGAGAACACAACAGGACACACTAGCAGTGGCCTGTTCTAATAGGGCGAAAGGAAAGCCAGAATTCTTTGCTTCTGCAATTTCCAGAAAACATATAACCTCAAAATAATAAATATAATAAAAATAATATATATAATAAAATAACCTTTCAAAATACTCTTCTTATTTCTAGCTTTCATCTCTTGATATCTTTTACATGGACATTATCAGCAGGACGTTCTGTCCATCTGCTTGCTACATTTCACTGGGTATGAGTAACATTCATTCCCTAGTCACATATCTTCTAGTCATTTTTACAGCGATCCTTATTCTATGTAACAGCACAGTCAACTCCACTGGTATTGTTTACAGTGTGCAAAAGCCAGTTGCAGTAAATACAAATAAAGCGACAAGAATGACAGAGGCATTGGATTACTCAATTTGTGATCTGGCACAAAAATATGCTGACGTGTACTCAGAAAGACCTACAGGTCACTTGGCAACAGACCACAGTGCATAAGTGGAGTGCATGATCTTCCCAAATCACTGCAGAGTCAGAATTAAAAATGTAGATCTACCTAGGCTGAGAGCACAGTAAGCATCAAAGCAGTATCTAAACCTCAGCTTTATCAATCACTTACACATGAAGACAGCTTATTACAGAAGATTATGACTTCATGAATAAATACCAAACTTGATTTTTTCAGAATGTTGTACACCTTCTGAATTTATTAAAATCAGGTTATTGTGATTCTAAAATAATCTGTAGTCTGTCAAGGAGGGTTAGTAGGCATGAAAGCTTCTTTTAGCCATAGCTCATTTTAATCACTAGCTTTGAGTTCTTTGTTTGAATAACCCATCTCAACTGTGCACTAAGCTTCCCAGATGAAATACATCTATGATTTATCCTTCTGCTAGGAGTTCAAACAGTATTAACAGAATTTTAATTGTGTGCATTCAATATATTTCAGTAAGTCAAAATCAGATCCTAGACACCAAAACTCAGATATATTTTTGATTTTTTTTTTTTTTTAAGGGATAGGGAACTGGTTAAAGGGAGGAATTTTAATTTAACCAACATGTTTCTTGTATTCATACCTGTAAGATAGATTTCTATCTGAATGCAGAAGAGAACCATTTTCAGTATTCAATTTATCCAAATTCAAACACAGACAGTCATTTTTATTAACATTTTGCCCCAAGACTGAGAAAATCTCATTGGTTTTTGTTGTATCAATACTGAATAAACACATAAATGACTATGATTTTGCTTTCCTATAAGTCTTTCACAATAATTCTTTAATCTCTTTAGAGTATGTAACAGCATTAAAAAAAGTCATAAATATCACTAAAATGCTCAAGTGGGGTACAAGAGATAAATATAATTATAAAACAGAATATAATTATAGAACTGGGAATTTTTCCTTGCTTGTTGCAACTCCATTGATGGCATTTAGCACAGCACAAACTGTTACCTTGAAAACAAATCGATACAATGGCTGAAATGGTGGGGGCAATGAAGACTCCAGAGACTATTAGATGTTTGTTCTAATCATGGAGTGATAGTAATAACAACATTCACATTTTCTCTCATTTCTAGATTTAAATATAACACAGTCCCTTGAGCATTTATTCTCCCACTTGTCAAGTGAACAGTGTTAAAAGAACATAGGATTTAAACACAGTAATGGCAAAGCTAAAATAGTGACAGATTTCCCCTTAGAAGGACCAACTTTGTCAAGTCTTGAGTATCACGTACAGAACTCAGTCTATGGTCTTCATGCCCACCTATTTCAACATCAGCAAAATCATGAACTCATAGTTCCTTTTCCTCTCTCTCTCTCCAGCATGCAAAGATACAGCTGATCAGCTCACTGACCAGTTGTGTCAAGCCTGTGAGACTCAGGAGGATAACAAATGCTGCAGCACTGCATGAAAGCCAGGAAATGGATGTCTTTCAATAAGTCTCTGTGCTCAAAAGAGATCTCTCATCAATCTTGCCATTCTACAACCTATCTCAACGCAGGCAATACATGGTCTTAGCTCATTCAGTTACACAAGTGAACCAATCCTTAAATATCCATATAACTGAGGATATGATTATTAAGCAGTGGGACATCAACACATGTCCAAATGGTATGTGGACTACCAAAGAGTTTAGGAAGTACCACTGGCAAGATAAAAGCCACATAGCTGTCCACAAATTTGCAAGATTCTACTGGTTGTTTTGGCATGCAGGAAAAGAATGGGAAACCACTGGCCTCTGAACAGCAAACTTTGAGTGGAACAAGGAAATCCTCTCACTACAGAAAAGAAATCAAGATATTCTTATCCACAATTTATCAATTACAGCTCCATCTCAAAACAAAACAATCAACTAAAACAAAACAAAAAACAGCAAACCACAAAACACAAAAATAAAACAGTTGCTGAGGGAGCAATCCTCAATATCACTGAATAAAGCTCTGTGCATAACTCATTCCCCATTCTTTTACTATCCTTATAATTTCTTTCAGAGAGAAACTAAGACTTTCCTCTCAAGGTATCAGCAGTCAAACAAGACAGATAAAAGCAGTATGAGTAATGTAGAACACTAGCAAACTATACAACTGTTGCTGGAACAGGTCTGAAAATGCAAAAATTATTTTAAATCACCCAGAACCACTGCAGAATTAGAGCTGAACGCTCCTGAGTTAGCCAGCCAATCAGAAAATTAAGGGGAAGATTTTAATTTTTTTAATTTTATCTCACAGTTTTTGGCAAATAGTCTTGAACTACCCTCCCAGCATCCTTCCATTCATACTTTCACTACTACTATGAAAGCTAGTTTAAAAATGCATGACTATGTTTACCCATGATGGCTAATAAAAGAAAAAAACCAGCAGTTTAACAGCTGACCTCAAAATCACTTCCAGCAGCTTAGTAAGAGTGGGGATGAGGAAGGCAGGCAATAGAAAGTACTTTTGCACAATAGCCTCAGTGTTACAGCATTAGGCCAGAAAATGAAACTCAGCCTTTCAATCACCCTAAGGGTGACCCTACTTTTCTTACATCACATGGAACTTTTTTATTCTACTATGTTATATACAGATGTATACACTTTTATACATATAAACCATTTATATGCGCTTATATATATATATATATAGCATATAGGCATATAAGCATATATTTTTATATATTTACTTACACATAGTCTATGTCTAGCACTGTCTTTTACAGGCAAAAGCTGTCTCTTAAAGAATAAAACTCAGGGTGAATACTAGCCACTGAATACAAATCAACCTGGAGCCTTGTTGACTTAACGGCTCATTAAAGGGAGGGGTTCAAACTGCTTAGCACAGAAAGCCTCCTGAGGAGAAGAGGAGAAAAAGGAATGCTCTATTCTTTGAAGAGGAGGAAAAGGAATGTTCTGTTCTTTACTGAAGTATTCCCTCATTCCTTCCATGAACTTGCTTAGGAAAAAAAAATGAAATCTAAATTTATCATCTTAGAGACACCCATTTCAGCCACTGTCACAAGAGGAAATAAACTCTGTTTTCACACATTGCTCAGCCCAAATGTTTGAGCCATGCCTAAATGTCAAGGCATGCGGTGCTGAAGTACCAAACCAGGGCTGAACCTAAAAGCAGTCTGGACTATCAAACTTAAGGAAATACTGCTGCAGTATTTATGCCTTTTACCTTTCAACTGATCTATTAACCAGTACCACTTCACTTCATCTTATTGTTACCTGGAAGTTAAAGGAAGGTGAAGTCTCTATTAAAATAAACATCAAACACCAAATAATGGCCACTTCTAAATAATGAGCTAGTTATAAAGAGCAAGTTATTCAGTAAACCACTTTACATGATTGACAAACCATAACTTCCAAAGATAAAGAAAAAAACTATTATAGTTGCTAAAATTTAAAATTACTGCTTCCAATTTAATTGATTAATGATTTGCAAATCACTATATTTTTGATTAGCACTTAGAAAAAATTACTGAAATGATCCATTATTCATTGTAATAAGGAGCAGGTACTAGTCTATTCTGGAGCTTTAATTTTTGCAACTCTACTTTTTCCCTGTTGTACTTGAATATTAATATAAGTACACTCCAAGACAGATGAATATGTTGCACAGTGATTACTTTTCTAAGTCTAGAGAAACACACTGCCACTGGCTAACCCACTCAGTGCTGTCAGTCTGTTTGTCTTTCTCTATTATGAGACGTTCTACTATGAATTCAAGTTATTGCTAACAGGTCTAAAAAGACTAAGTTTGGTGCCCACATAATAGCAGCTGCATAGAACTGTTTCCAAATGAGTATCACGTATTTGCCCCTCTGGGCTTATATTACTGGGAGAATTCTTCAGTAGTAGCTTACTGAGGAAGCAAATTTCTCATTTTATATGCAGAGAAACATGTTACTTCTATTGGGAGGGAAAGAAGCTTCTGAACAAATTCAAAAGGCTTTTAGTTTACATTAATACAGCAGATATATCTTAGTGCTATCTTGTATTCACATATACACCGTATCCTTCTTTTACATGCCACAGGGAAGTGAAAGAAAGAGTTAATGAATAAACTATGCAAACACTCTTCTGACATGGAGCTGTAAACAAATACTCTGGCACAATATAAAATGGTGCACGAAAAAGTGAAGAGAAGTCTTTATTTCAATTCCAGAGCATGAGGGAATCCAACTTTGAAATAGCAGGCAATATATATGGTTTAATAGGAACCATTCTAGAACTGTACTTATCAAGCATCACTTATGTGACAGCATCTCGTTAGCTTAAAAATAGAAAAGCTACTGATTCATTGAAACTGCCTGATATGCTATCTTAAGCTCTTAAGAGCCTTAGCCATTAAAAACACAACTATGCAAACAGCAGTTGATACGGTGCCTACAAAACCCCGCCTGTGGGGTTGAAACCTAGGGTTAACAGTGAAGTACCGTCTTAAAAAGTGTTCGAGGAGACTTGGGTCAGGTAATAGTTACACTGTCCTTAGCATATAAGGGACTATACCAAGGCAACAGTGTTACACAAGGAATGTTCTCAATCAGAGCAGCAATTACCAGATTTGAACACACAATCAGCTTATAGCATGTTCACAAGAGGTTAGTCTTTCACCAAGAGAGTACCTCCTCTTCTCGAGACACTGCAGACAACACATAGCAGCAGTTCACTGACCCAAGGAATACACCCTCCCTGAACCATCCCAGAACCGTTATGCTTAACCCACAACCTGAAAGAGAAACAATGGAAAAAATAATAGCCATGAGAGTGGAAAAAAGGGTCAGAAAACTTTTTTCCTTTCTTAAACAAAAAACCAAAAAAATGAGACCGTAGAGAAAATTCTCTTCAGCATACCACAGTTCTCTTCTAACACCATTTTCCTTATTCTCAGAAAGCTTTTGCCTGCTCAGGAGACATATATATATGTATATGCATATATGTGTATATATATGTATATATATATATAAAAACTTAATCAAGTTGCAAATTCAAGATGTTTGACTTAGTGTCACTGTTACATGTTTCTAAATCACTTTCTGTAATACTGCCAAAAAAGTCAGCTTCCTCAACAGTAGAAATATTTCAAAAGACAGAGTGACTTCAGTAGAAAACAAAAACATTATTTTTCCACTGTGGCCTTGGAAAATGTTCTAAACTTAATTGCAGCAATGTGTCAAACATACTACCACAAAGGAAGTGTAAAGAACTACAGATTAATAAAGCTAATCTCTTCTGTCCACTCAAGGGCACCTAAAATTTTTAAAGTAAATCTGCCGGTGGAGTAATTTCTCTGTGGTGATAACACTAAGAGCAGAAAATCAAACACCATCAAATAACTTGATACTCCAAGAGTGAGGACATTCCATCATGGCTGACTATCTACAGTCAAGAGGAAAGTGTCAGAATACTGCAAAACCTGATCACAAGGACTCTTTCATAGTTATATACTAAGCACTCCTAATCCCATCCATAACAATATCTCAGCCTTGGCCATATTGACTATCATCAATGGTCCCCTCTGGCCTCCAATCGGGAGGCGTGGAGACCCACCATCCTAACTCTGCTGATTCCTTTGAGAATGCATGCAGAATCAGTCTTGAGGAGAAAAGACAATGCAGAAAGAACCGTGCCTCACCAACACCGCCTATGGAGACTTTCTGTTGTGCCTTTTGCAACTGGACTTGCCTATCTCGCATTGGCCTTTTTAGCCACCAGCGCGCTTGCAGCAAGCGTGGGTAGAGCCCTTCCCAAATCTTCGTTCACGAAGCCTAGCCATGATGATGACAACCAAGCACTCCTAATCCCATCCATAATCTAAATTACAAACAAACAAATCAGACCTTTGAGATTCATGATGCAAGTGTGATACAGCAAACTGAAAATGATGTTTTATGAGCTGTAACGACTGAAAACTGGAGAAGAAACCTCAAACCAATGGTAGAGACACCAATAAAAGTAACTTCCAATACCACGTAACAGTGGACTTCCACACAGGTGAGCCACAGGCTTCTCTGAAGTAGCACGACCACAGCCCTCACCTCTCATATGGGGCTAAGGATCAGAGTAGAGGGGTTATTCTCATAGAGCACTGAAAAACCTCACATGGAGACTGAAAGAGCTGTCCTACCTCCAGACCTGGCAGTAAGCCATAGGCAAGTCCTAACTGACTTAGATCAAATGCAGCCTGCAGCCCAAAGCAGGACCACTCAAAGTTAGTGGACCATCATGAATGATGGTACATGAGTTCTTCCTATTTCCTAATACCTAATGAGTAGAAGCACACAACTACTGGAAGACTGTAATTTGCTTTAGAATACAATCAGCTTGGTTATAATTAGCAGCATGAAATAAAAAGTTGTACTTGGCCATAAGAACTTTTAACTAAGCCCCATCAAAACCACTGAGAGATAGGTACCTACACTATAGAATAGTTTGGGTTGGAAGAGACCCTGAAATATCACTTAGCCCAATCCCCCTGCCAGAGGCAGGGATGCCTTTCACTAGATCAGGTTGCTCAAAGTCCCATCCAATGCGCAGTGCTTTCGTGTTTCTGAGCTAAAATACCATCAGTACCTGAACAGCAGATGCTGTGCACTGAGAACACTTCACATCACAAAGAAACTTTTCCTATTCCCAGGAAATTAAGCCAGTCTGCTACTCAACTGCAGTCAGACTGTTTCAGTAGTAGACCTTTGTAATAATATTCCCCAATAAATTGACACTTACAGAGTTCAGTATGCAATAACACTTTTATACTAGGATTCCATTTATTTTCTTCATGAGTATCAACACACCAATTCTCAGCCCTGCTACTAAAGAGCTGTATAGTTTTCCTCACAGTATGTGAAATTTTGCTGAAAAACTTTAGCCTCTCTGTATAGATGATCTAGCCTACCTAGTAATACTAGTATATACCATATTAAAAATAGTCTTTATTAACTGCAAAATCTTAACAGCACATTTTGAGCTAGGCTTCTATTGTGAAAATAGTTGCCCAAAAATTCTACATCCCATCTACTTAATACGGCAGATGCAGATTGATAAGGAAACAAATGCAAATATGAGGCATCAACCACAGTTCCTGTAAGAGACGGAAGAGACAACTCAAAATTAAACATTTTTTGGGAAATACCTGTGAGAGGGTTTCAAACCACCTCAGTTTGAAACCATCTCAGGAACATTCATCTGCAAAAACCCATATCAATCTCTTTACTACACACAAAAAATATTTTATCATGGTAGAAATGGCACACACAACACTTAAAAATTTGGCACACATCAAGTACGTAAAGGTTAATGTAGTGGACCCAGTCCTCACTTTCAAGTAAAATATTTTAGCTTTTAAAGCTTTTCTAGGTGTGCTATTTCCTGGCAGAGAGGAGGTGATCGAGAACACTCAACTCTCACCCTTGGATCAAACTGACCTCATATTATTTTAACATATTATGACAATTCTAAACTAGCGTAAGATCTTCAAACATCAAAATACATTTAACCTAAACTCTACTATCTCTTCTTTAAAACAGCACCAGAGATGTTTTATAAGAAGGCATAAAACGTACCCACACTACAATCCTGAAAGAACACAGTGATTACAAAAAAGTTCAGACAAAGAATCTCACTAACATGTCAGTGAACCCAATTCACATGAGGACTACAGGAGAAATAGAAAGCTGGAAGGAGACCCTCCAACAGTAGCTATTAAGGTTATATTTTCAGCTATCTCAAAGGGGAGAGGCTGAATCTTATTATGCTAGAGTGGTTCTGGGCATAATGGAAATGTTATGTTATGACTCTGTTTTGAGTGTGACAGCTTAGAGTTACAAGAAACACCGCTGTATATCCTACTAAATGAAATAACAAATATGTGTTCAGAGACTCATACAGTGAAAGAAACTTCAGTCCATCATTTCATCCCTCCATATGAGTAATGTGATAAAAATAAAAAGAGATACTGTGAACTGAACTAGAAGTCATTCTACTTTCACTCAATCTTTCTTTCCTTCTACTTCAGTTCTGCAAGCCAAGGTCAAAGTTTACATCTTGAGACACAAACAGCTTCACTCTCCTGTGGCTGGAATTTAATAAGCCTGACACAGGAGTTACTACACTGGGGTATGCTTAGTTCTACTGTGACAGTGCTTGCAAAAGACAGGATGGCAAATTATACGCTCAATAAACAGACAGAGGAGATTTTTTACTTTATTTTCAAAAATAGCCCAAATTTCCATCTCTCCGTCCAAAATCTAAAGAAGGAAAAAAAAAGAATCCAGTAGCCTTTCTCTCACTACTCAGTATTAGGTAAAAATCTAATGAAATCAAACATGTCACAACGGTACAAACAAGAAACAAACAAGCACACAGTTTCCAAATAAAACATGCGGGATAAGATATACATTTCCAATTTCACAGAATCTAACCTGAATTCAGATTTCAAACAAAAAAAAAAAAATTTCTATCAGTCTGCTTGTAAATATGAAAACTGCTTTTGAAGGTGCATTGCAGGTAGCTGTTAGAAAGGGGAGGGATGTTTAAGGAAATTAAGACCTGGCATCTCCAATTATTACCTGACAAGGTATGGAAAAAACAATAGCTAGAAACAATTAACATAAGCATAACTTAATGCAGATATATAGAGTAACTATGAAAACAAATATGAACAGCTGTATTCAGTGGTATTCAAACAGACTGGACATGCAAAATCTAGAATGAAATAGAAGTTACCAACACTTGAAGAAACAACTCTGAAAAATGCTCTTTGTAACAACTGCTGTTCAATAGGTAGCTTCCCTGACCTCATTTCAGTAATTTCCTTTAGCTTGATCTAAAATCAAGTTTATAATCAGCAAGACAAACTGCTTCATTTGCTGAATACATTGAACAGAGTCACGGAACTTATATGACTTCTAGATTAAAAAAGTCCTATACCTTTTAACTCACTATGTTTTTAAACTGTTAGAAGAACTAACATGTCCTGGGCATATAGTTAGAGCTCCATTTCCAGCTAAACACGGTAATTTACATATTTTCTAAACGTAAGGGGAAAATAATTGTGAGATGCACAAGTTGCAATAAAACAGCGGCCAACCAAAGGCCTCTCTTTTCTGAAAAGAGGAAAACACACAGTAGAACACATCTTTCTAATAACCTCTGGATAGTGGTTTTCAAAGAGATTAAAAACTCTGCAGAAAAAAATGCAAACCTGGTATTCCATCAGCAAGCTCAAATGCCTTTTTTTTTTTTCACCATTGTCTGAAGAGTAAATCTAACTATTATTAAAAGAATCCAATTTTATAGAATGTTGCAATCATAAACAGAGCTGAACACTGTTGACCACAGCTATTGTCTACCACCTCTAATATAAAGGTTACCTTTAGTCACTGGCCCTGTCATAAGTGAGGAAGTTGGAGGTTTTCTCCTTGTGTTAAGTTGACATGGTTCATGGTGATATTGCTACAGGGATGTCATCCTGTCATAATTTCTGTTATGAACTTGTATTTTTACAACTTGAAAACTCTGCCAGTAACAAATGAATAAAATTGAAATCACACAAAAATTAAAGC